>JAODUO010001512.1:32500-91040 GCA_025642075.2 Ridgeia piscesae
CCTGTGTGCCTGTGTGCCTGTGTGCATGTGTGCATGTGTGCCTGTGTGCCTGTGTGCCTGTGTGCCTGTGTGTTTGTGTGCCTGTGTGCCTGTGTGCCTGTGTGCCTGTGTGCCTGTGTGCATGTGTGCCTGTGCGCCTGCGCGACTGCGCGTCTGCGCGACTGCGCGTCTGCGCGTCTGCGCGTCTGCGCGTCTGCGCGTCTGCTTGTTTGCGTGTCCGCGTGTCCGCGTGTCCGCGTGTCCGCGTGTCCGGGTGACCATGTGTCCGTGTGTCCGTGTGTCCGTGTGTCCGTGTGTCCGTGTGTCCGTGTGTATGTGTGTATGTGTGTATGTGTGTATGTGTGTATGTGCGTCTGTGCGTCTGTGCGTCTGTGCGTCTGTGCGTCTGTGCGTCTGTGCGTCTGTGCGTATGTGCGTCTGTGCGTCTGTGCGCGTGTGCGCGTGTGCGCGTGTGCGCCTGTGCGCCTGTGCGCCTGTGCGCCTGTGCGCCTGTGCGCCTGTGCGCCTGTGCGCCTGTGCGCCTGTGCGCCTGTGCGCCTCTGCGCCTCTGCGCCTGTTCGCCTGTGCGCCTGTGCGCCTGCGCGCCTGCGCGCCTGCGCGCCTGCGCGCCTGCGCGCCTGCGCGCCTGCGCGTCCGCGCGTCCGCGTGACCGCGTGTCCGGGTGTCGGCATGTCCGCGTGTCAGCGTGTCCGCGTGTCCGCGTGTCCGCGTGTCCGCGTGTCCGCGTGTCCGTGTCTCCGTGTCTCCGTGTGTCCGTGTGTCCGTGTGTCCGTGTGTCCGTGTGTCCGTGCGTCCGTGTGACCGTGTGTCCGTGTGACTGTGTGTCCGCGTGTCCGCGTGTCCGCGTGTCTGTCTGCGTGTATGTCTGCGTGTATGTCTGCGTGTCTCTCTGCGTGTCTGCGTGTCTGCGTGTCTGCGTGTCTGCGTGTCTGCGTGTCTGCGCGTCTGCGCGTCTGCGCGTCTGCGCGTCTGCGCGTCTGCGCGTCTGCGCTTCTGCGTGTCTGCGTGTCTGCGTGTCTGCGTGTCTGCCTGTGTGCCTGTGTGCCTGTGTGCCTGTGTGCCTGTGTGCCTGTGTGCCTGTGTGCCTGTGTGCATGTGTGCCTGTGTGCCTGTGTGCCTGTGTGCCTGTGTGCCTGTGTGCCTGTGTGCCTGTGTGCCTGTGTGCCTGTGTGCCTGTGTGCCTGTGTGCCTGTGTGCCTGTGTGCCTGTGTGCCTGTGTGCCTGTGTGCCTGTGTGCCTGTGTGCCTGTGTGCCTGTGTGCCTGTGTGCCTCTGTGCCTGTGTGCGTGTGTGCCTGTGTGCCTGTGTGCCTGTGTGCATGTGTGCATGTGTGCCTGTGTGCCTGTGTGTCTGTGTGCCTGTGTGTTTTTGTGCCTGTGTGCCTGTGTGCCTGTGTGCCTGTGTGCCTGTGTGCCTGTGTGCCTGTGCGCCTGTGCGCCTGTGCGCCTGTGCGCCTGTGCGCCTGTGCGCCTGTGCGCCTGTCCGGCTGTGCGTCTGTGCGTCTGTGCGTCTGTGCGTCTGTGCGCCTGTGCGCCTGCGCGCCTGCGCGCCTGCGCGCCTGCGCGTCTGTGCGTCTGCGCGTCTGCGTGTCTGCGTGTCTGTGCGTCTGTGCGCCTGTGCGCCTGCGCGCCTGCGCGTCTGCGCGTCTGCGCGTCTGCGCGTCTGCTTGTCTGCTTGTCTGCGTGTACGCGTGTCCGCGTGTCCGCGTGTCCGCGTGTCCGCGTGTCCGCGTGTCCGCGTGTCCGCGTGTCCGCGTGTCCGCGTGTCCGCGTGTCCGCGTGTCCGGGTGACCGTGTGTCCGTGTGTCAGTGTGTCCGTGTGTCCGTGTGTCCGTGTGTCCGTGTGTCCGTGTGTCCGTGTCTCGTGTGTCCGTGTGTCCGTGTGTCCGTGTGTCCGTGTGTCCGTGTGTCCGTGTGTCCGTGTCTGTGTGTATGTGTGTATGTGTGTATGTGTGTATGTGTGTATGTGTGTATGTGTGTATGTGTGTATGTGTGTATGTGTGTATGTGTGTATGTGTGTATGTGTGTATGTGTGTCTGTGTGTCTGTGTGTCTGTGTGTCTGTGTGTATGTGTGTCTGTGTGTCTCTGTGTCTGTGTGTCTGTGTGTCTGTGCGTCTGTGCGTCTGTGCGTCTGTGCGTCTGTGCGTCTGTGCGCCTGCGCGCCTGCGCGCCTGCGCGTCTGCGCGACTGCGCGTCTGCGCGTCTGCGCGTCTGCGCGTCTGTGCGTCTGTGCGTCTGTGCGTCTGTGCGTCTGTGCGTCTGTGCGTGTGTGCGCGTGTGCGCGTGTGCGCGTGTCCCCTGTGCGCCTGTGCGCCTGTGCGCCTGTGCGCCTGTGCGCCTGTGCGCCTGCGCGCCTGCGCGCCTGCGCGCCTGCGCGTCCGCGCGTCCGCGCGTCCGCGTGACCGCGTGTCCGGGTGTCGGCATGTCCGCGTGTCAGCGTGTCCGCGTGTCCGCGTGTCCGTGTCTCCGTGTGTCCGTGTGTCCGTGTGTCCGTGTGTCCGTGTGTCCGTGTGTCCGTGCGTCCGTGTGACCGTGTGTCCGTGTGACTGTGTGTCCGCGTGTCCGCGTGTCCGCGTGTCCGCGTGTCTGTCTGCGTGTCTCTCTGCGTGTCTCTCTGCGTGTCTGCGTGTCTGCGTGTCTGCGTGTCTGCGTGTCTGCGTGTCTGCGTGTCTGCGTGTCTGCGCGTCTGCGCGTCTGCGCGTCTGCGCGTCTGCGCGTCTGCGCGTCTGCGCGTCTGCGTTTCTGCGTGTCTGCGTGTCTGCGTGTCTGCGTGTCTGCGTGTCTTCCTGTGTGCCTGTGTGCCTGTGTGCCTGTGTGCCTGTGTGCCTGTGTGCCTGTGTGCCTGTGTGCCTGTGTGCCTGTGTGCATGTGTGCCTGTGTGCCTGTGTGCCTGTGTGCCTGTGTGCCTGTGTGCCTGTGTGCCTGTGTGCCTGTGTGCCTGTGTGCCTGTGTGCCTGTGTGCCTGTGTGCCTGTGTGCCTGTGTGCCTGTGTGCCTGTGTGCCTGTGTGCCTGTGTGCCTGTGTGCCTGTGTGCATGTGTGCATGTCTGCGTGTGTGCCTGTGTGCCTGTGTGCCTGTGTGCCTGTGTGCATGTGTGCATGTGTGCCTGTGTGCCTGTGTGCCTGTGTGCCTGTGTGTTTGTGTGCCTGTGTGCCTGTGTGCCTGTGTGCCTGTGTGCCTGTGTGCATGTGTGCCTGTGTGCCTGTGCGCCTGTGCGCCTGTGCGCCTGTGCGCCTGTGCGCCTGTGCGCCTGTGCGCCTGTGCGCCTGTGCGCCTGTGCGTCTGTGCGTCTGTGCGTCTGTGCGTCTGTGCGTCTGTGCGTCTGTGCGTCTGTGCGTCTGTGCGTCTGTGCGTCTGTGCGCCTGCGCGCCTGCGCGCCTGCGCGCCTGCGCGTCTGCGCGTCTGCGCGTCTGCGCGTCTGCGTGTCTGCGCGTCTGTGCGCCTGTGCGCCTGCGCGCCTGCGCGTCTGCGCGTCTGCGCGTCTGCGCGTCTGCGCGTCTGCGCGTCTGCGCGTCTGCTTGTCTGCGTGTACGCGTGTCCGCGTGTCCGCGTGTCCGCGTGTCCGCGTGTCCGCGTGTCCGCGTGTCCGCGTGTCCGCGTGTCCGCGTGTCCGGGTGACCGTGTGTCCGTGTGTCCGTGTGTCCGTGTGTCCGTGTGTCCGTGTGTCCGTGTGTCCGTGTGTCCGTGTGTCCGTGTATCGTGTGTCCGTGTATCCGTGTGTCCGTGTGTCCGTGTGTCCGTGTGTCCGTGTGTCCGTGTGTCCGTGTCTGCGTGTCTGCGTGTGTGCGTGTGCGTGTGTGCGTGTGTGCGTGTGTGCGTGTGTGCGTGTGTGCGTGTGTGCGTGTGTGCGTGTGTGCGTGGTGTGCGTGTGTGCGTGTGTGCGTGTGTGCGTGTGTGCGTGTGTGCGTGTGTGCGTGTGTGCGTGTGTGCGTGTGTGCGTGTGTGCGTGTGTGCGTGTGTGCGTGTGTGCGTGTGTGCGTGTGTGCGCGTGTGCGCGTGTGCGCGTGTGCGCGTGTGCGCGTGTGCGCGTGTGCGCGTGTGCGCGTGTGCGCGTGTGCGCGTGTGCGCGTGTGCGCGTGTGCGCGTGTGCGCGTGTGCGCGTGTGCGCGTGTGCGTGCGCGTGTGCGCGTGTGCGCGTGTGCGCGTGTCGTGCGTGTGCGTGTGCGTGTGTGCGTGTGTGCGTGTGTGCGTGTGTGCGTGTGTGCGTGTGTGCGTGTGTGCGTGTGTGCGTGTGTCCTGTGTGCGTGTGTGCGTGTCTCCGTGTCTGCGTGTCTGCGTGTCTGCGTGTCTGCGTGTCTGCGTGTCTGCGTGTCTGCGTGTCTGCGTGTCTGCGTGTCTGCGTGTCTGCGTGTCTGCGTGTCTGCGTGTCCGCGTGTCCGCGTGTCCGCGTGTCCGTGTCTCCGTGTCTCCGTGTGTCCGTGTGTCCGTGTGTCCGTGTGTCCGTGTGTCCGTGTGTCCGTGTGTCCGTGTGTCCGTGCGTCCGTGTGACCGTGTGTCCGTGTGACTGTGTGTCCGCGTGTCCGCGTGTCCGCGTGTCTGTCTGCGTGTATGTCTGCGTGTATGTCTGCGTGTCTCTCTGCGTGTCTGCGTGTCTGCGTGTCTGCGTGTCTGCGCGTCTGCGCGTCTGCGCGTCTGCGCGTCTGCGCGTCTGCGTTTCTGCGTGTCTGCGTGTCTGCGTGTCTGCGTGTCTGCCTGTGTGCCTGTGTGCCTGTGTGCCTGTGTGCCTGTGTGCCTGTGTGCCTGTGTGCCTGTGTGCCTGTGTGCCTGTGTGCCTGTGTGCCTGTGTGCCTGTGTGCCTGTGTGCCTGTGTGCCTGTGTGCCTGTGTGCCTGTGTGCCTGTGTGCCTGTGTGCCTGTGTGCCTGTGTGCCTGTGTGCCTGTGTGCCTGTGTGCCTGTGTGCCTGTGTGCCTGTGTGCCTGTGTGCCGTGTGCCGTGTGCCGTGTGCCGTGTGCCGTGTGCCGTGTGCCTGTGTGCGTGTGCTGTCCGTGTGTGCCTGTGTGCCTGTGTGCCTGTGTGCCTGTGTGCATGTGTGCATGTGTGCCTGTGTGCCTGTGTGCCTGTGTGCCTGTGTGCTTGTGTGCCTGTGTGCTGTGTGCCTGTGTGCCTGTGTGCCTGTGTGTGTATGTGTGCTGTGTGCCTGTGTGCCTGTGTGCCTGTGTGCCTGTGTGTTTGTGTGCCTGTGTGCCTGTGTGCCTGTGTGCCTGTGTGCCTGTGTGCCTGTGTGCCTGTGCGCCTGTGCGCCTGTGCGCCTGTGCGCCTGTGCGCCTGTGCGCCTGTGCGCCTGTGCGTCTGTGCGTCTGTGCGTCTGTGCGTCTGTGCGTCTGTGCGTCTGTGCGTTGTGCGCTGTGCGTGCGCTGCCGCTGTGCGCTGTGCGTCGGGTTGCGTGTCTGCGCGTTGCGCGTGTGCGCGTGTGCGCGCTGCGCGCTGCGCGCTGCGCGTGTGCGCGTGTGCGCGTTGCGCGTGTGCGCGTTGCGCTGGCGTCGTGCGCGTGTGCTGCGTGTGCGCGTGTGCGCGTGTGCGCGTGTGCGGTGCGCGTGTCGGTGGCGTGTGTTGCGTCGTGTGCGTGTGTGCGTGTGTCCTGTGTCGTGTGTCCGTGTGCGTGTGTGCGTGTGTGCGTGTGTCCGTGTGTCGTGTGTCTGCGGTTGGTTGCGTGTCTGCGTGTTGCGTGTGTGCGTGTGTCGTGTGTCCGCGTGTCCGGTGTGCGTGTCGCGTGTCGCGTGTGTCCGTGTGTCCGTGTGTCCGTGTGTCCGTGTGCCGTGTGTCCGTGTGTCCGTGTGTCCGTGGTCCGTGTGCCGTGGTCCGTGTGCTGTGTGTGCGTGTGTGCGTTCGGTGTCGTGTGCGTGTTGCGTGTTGTCTGGTGTGTTGCGTGTGTGCGCGTGTCTGCGGGGTGTGCGCGTGTGCGCGTTGCGCGTTGCGCGTGTGCGCGTTGCGCGTGTGCGTTGCGGTTGCGGTTGCGTGTGCGCGTGTGCGTGTGCCTGTGTGCCTGTGTGCCGTGTGTGCCTGTGTGCGTGTGCCTGTGTGCGTGTGTGTGTGCGTGTGTGTGTGTGCGTGTGCTGTGTGTGCGTGTGTGCTGTGTGCGTGTGTGCGTGTCCGTGTCGCGTGCTGTGTGCCTGTCTGCGTGTGTGCGTGTCTGCTGTTGCTGTCTGCGTGTCCGTGTGCTGTGGCTCCGCGTCCGCGTGTCGTGCCTGTGTCTGTGTGTCCGTGTGTCCGTGTGTCCGTGTGTCCGTGTGTCCGTGTGTCCGTGTGTCCGTGGTCCGTGTGCCTGTGTCCGTGTGCTGTGTGTCCCGTGTCCGCGTGTCCGCTGTGCGCTGTGCTGCTGTTGTCTGCGTGCTCTCTGCGTGTCTGCGTGTCTGCGTGTCTGCGTGCTCGTGTCGCGTCTGCGCGTCTGGCGTCTGCGCGTCTGCGCGTCTGCCTGTGTCTGCGTGTGCGTGTCTGCGTGTGCCGTGTGTGCCTGTGTGCCTGTGTGCCGTGTGCCTGTTGCCTGTGTGCCTGTGTCCGTGTGTTGCCTGTGCTGTGGCCTGTGTGCTGTGTGTGTGTGCCTGTGTGCCTGTGTGCCTGTGTGCCTGTGTGCCTGTGTGCCTGTGTGCCTGTGTGCCTGTGTGCCTGTGTGCTGTGTGCTGTTGTGGTTGTGTGCGTGTGCCTGTGTGCCTGTGTGCGTGTGCCTGTGTGCTGGTGCCTGTGTGCGTGTGCCTGTGGCCTGTGGCCTGTGGCCTGGGCTGCGTGTCGGTGCCTGGTGCCTGTGTCCTGTGTGCCTGTGTGCCTGTGTGCCTGTGTGCCTGTGTGCCTGTGTGCTTCGTGTGCCGTGTGCCGTGTGCCGTGTGCCGTGTGCCTGTGGCCGTGTGCCTGTGTCCTGTGCGTGTGCGCGTGGCCTGCGTGTGCGCTCGCGCTGCGCGTGCGTCTGCGGTGGGTCTGCGTTGTCCTCTGCGGTCTGCTGTCTGCGTGTCGCGTGCCGCGTGTCCTGCCGTGCCTTGCCGTGTGCCGTGGTCTGCGTGTGTGTCGTGTTCGTGTGCGTGTGCGTGTGTGTGTGCGTGTGCCGTGTGCCGTGTGTGTGTGCTGTGTGCTGTGTGCTGTTGCTGTGTGCCGTGTGTGCTGTGTGCTGTGTGCCTGTGTGCCTGTGTGCGTGTGTGCCTGTGTGCCTGTGTGCGTTGTGTGCGCTGTGTGCGCTGTGTGCCTGTGTGCCTGTGTGCGTGTGCTGTGTGCGTGTGCCGTGTGCGTGTGCCTGTGTGCTGTGTGCGCGTGTGCTGTGTGCGCGTGTGCGGTGTGCCGTGTGCCGTGTGCCTGTGTGCCGTTGCTGTGTGCGTGTGCGCGTGTGGCGTGTCGCGTGTGCGCGTGTGCGTCGTGTGCGTGTGCCTGTGTGCGTGTGTGGTGCGTGTGCGTGTGCGTGTGTGCGTCGCTGTGCGCTGTCGGTGGCGTGCGCTGTGCGTGTGCGTGTGTGCGTGTGTGCGTGTGTGCGTGTGTGCGTGTGTGCGTGTGTGCGCGTGTGCGCTGTGCGTGTGTCTGCGTGTCTGCGTGTCTGCGTGTCTGCGTGTCTGCGTGTCTGCGTGTCTGCGTGTCTGCGTGTCGCGCGTCGCGTGTCCGCGTGTCCGCGTGTCCGCGTGTCCGTGTCTCCGTGTGTCCGTGTGTCCGTGTGTCCGTGTCCGTGTGTCCGTGTGTCGTGTCCGTGTGTCCGTGTGTCCGTGTGTCCGTGTGACCGTGTGTCCGTGTGACGTGTGTCCGCGTGTCCGCGTGTCCGCGTGTCTGTCTGCGTGTTGTCTGCGTGTATGTCTGCGTGTATGTCTGCGTGTCTCTCTGCGTGTCTGCGTGTCTGCGTGTCTGCGTGTCTGCGTGTCTGGGTGTCTGGGTGTCTGCGTGTCTGCGAGTCTGCGTGTCTGCGTGTCTGCATGTCTGCGTGTCTGCGTGTCTGCTTGTCTGCGTGTCTGCGTGTCTGCGTGTCTGCGTGTGTGCGTGTGTGCGTGTGTGCGTGTGTGCGTGTGTGCGTGTGTGCGTGTGTGCGTGTGTGCGTGTGTGCGTGTGTGCGTGTGTGCGTGTGTGCGTGTGTGCGTGTCTGCGTGTGTGCGTGTGTGCGTGTGTGCGTGTCTCCGTGTCTGCGTGTCTGCGTGACTGCGTGTCTGCTTGTCTGCGTGTCTGCGTGTCTGCGTATCTGCGTGTGTGCTTGTGTGCTTGTGTGTTTGCGTGTTTGCGTGCTTGCGTGTTTGCGTGTTTGCGTGTTTGCGTGATTGCGTGTTTGCGTGTTTGCGTGATTGCGTGTTTGCGTGTTTGCGTGTTTGCGTGTTTGCGTGCTTGCGTGCTTGCGTGTTTGCGTGTTTGCGTGCTTGCGTGTTTGCGTGTTTGCGTGTTTGCGTGTTTGCGTGATTGCGTGTTTGCGTGTTTGCGTGTTTGCGTGCTTGCGTGCTTGCGTGTTTGCGTGTTTGCGTGCTTGCGTGCTTGCGTGTTTGCGTGTTTGCGTGCTTGCGTGTTTGCGTGTTTGAGTTTTGCGTGTCTGCGTGTTTGCGTGTTTGTGTGTTTGAATCTACAACTCAACTTGGACGGATATGTTCATAGAAAACAACGTACATGCGGCTGGGCCATGGGCCAGCTGGAACTACGGGAGTGGCAACTGACTACCATCATAGTGAAGTGGGCCCTCAGCTTTGCCCTCACTGGAGAATATCACAGCTATGAGCAACAATGAATAACACACTCTTCACACTCATCTCAAGGAGGAATCTGAGGGTCGAATCAAGGTAGATAAGGCCGATCGCCTAAGCCTACGCAACACGCTCGACGTCTGTATTAATCCTTTAGATGATGACTGATCATGACTCACACCCGGATGGTGCACTGATGAACATCGTTACTGGACAAATCGCTCACCCTGACGTAAATGCGGATGATGCCGTCAGTCTTGGACAACGGGCGATGAGCAACTTGGCGGGTTGGCCAGGATCTTTCTATGATCCTCTCGGCAAACTAGTTGTCACCATGGAGGTGATGAATAAACACGTGTCAGTCGGCAAGGAACGTGTCTATGACCAGGAACTGATTGATGCACGTGTCATTGGTCTACTTGCAAATTCACGGGAGATCAACACTGACAACTTCGATGTGTTGGCATACGAGTTACCTGTATATCCACCATCAATGTTCAACCCAGGCGGTGAAATGAAAATCACGAAGTACAAATCGACCTTGAAACTTCAATTGGTTATATCGGAGCGTAACTGCCCCATCCCGGAGACCCTTATCTATGATGTTTCTGCGCTCCTCTGGGTCCTCACTTGGCCGTCTGACGAACTCCACGTGTATGTGGACGCCTTTTTGTTGTTTGTTCATCAAGCTCTTCAAAAGTCAAATGTCACTCTCGTGTTTGACAGATACTTCCCCAACAGCACCAAGAATTTCACGAGGATACATAGAGCAAGATCAGGCACAAGCTGACACCGGAGATGCCTGCTCCAGCCAAACCAGTTATTCTCACCAACACGAAGAACAAGATTCAACTGAGTGCCATGCTCGTAGAAGGCCCGCTCAACTCCGAATACTACACGAATGCGACACAGAAGCATACTGTCACAACTGCTGGTGTCAGCGACGTGCCAGTGGATATAGTTGATGGTGTACGGATCGACCAGCATGATCTATGTTCCACACATGAGGAGGCTGATATCATCATAACACAGCGTGCCATCTCGTGTTCACTCTCAGGCAAGTGTATTCGTGTTGTGTGCGATGACACTGACGTGTTGGTGCTCCTTGTGCACTTCTACCACATTAAGTGTAGAGGTAGGAACTCTGCTCCAATGATCATGTCATCTCTAATGAAGGAACTAACAGTTATCGACATCGATACCACTGCAACAGCAAACAGCGGCATAGCAGATGATCTTCTGGCATTTCATGGTATCTCCGGGGCAGATACTGTAGCTCCATTGCGTAGGCAAGACAACTATTATCAAAATTACCAAGAATTGAACATTTCCCCTTTCTAAAGTTGGTGACGTGAAGGCTGATATGAAATCAGTGCAAGCTCAACCACTATGTTCATATGTGCGGCACACGGCAAGGTAGTAGAGAAGTGCACATCCATGACCGAATGCAGGGTCAAGACGTGGCGTTCAAAAACAGGGAAGAGTGGGGCACCTTCAGTTAAACTCTGCTCCCTTCTACCAACCAATGATGCGTTCGTCGAAAACATCAACAGATGTTACCTGCAAGTCGCAACATAGAAAACTGCACTTCTTGAATCACCACCGACAATAGACCCAACAAGTCATGGCTGGTAACTCGACCACCAGGGCATCCTGCTACCACGAACAATGCCAACAGGCACACTATCTGCACCTGCAGATATACTCAAGCTAATTCACTGCAACTGCAAGACCTCTGGGTGTCTAACTGCAACTTGCATCTGCTCCAAGGTTTGTTGCACAATGGTTTGTCTGTGCGAGGTGGGGAGGCATGTAAGAACCCTCTGATACGAAACCAATCGGACGAGGAATCCGTTGAACCAGACGAGGACACTGATGAGTAATGTGCACAAATCATGCTCTGGTTACTAGTCGATTGCAACATAAATGTCAATAAAGTTATTTGTTTGAAAGAATGGAATTTTTATTTTAGTTGTCTCTTTGCAGTTATATACATATATATACAACAAAAAATATATATATATATATATATATATATATATATATATATATATAATATATATATATATATATATATATATATATATATATATATATATCCCAATCCCCATATCTAGCAGGTCATTTTTAATGTTTTAGCCGCTATATTGGATTTATATTGTGATGCAGTTGGCAAGTCACATAAATAGCCCTTCCATTCGATTTCATGTGCCTCTAAACCTAAGAATAGCGCCAAACATCAAGACCTTAGAACAGTTATTGACCGAGTTATGACCATTTAATTATATCGGTCGGTGTTGGCGGCCATCTTGGACTTACAAAAATGCCACCGAACGAAATTGTGCACACCCTCTGGAACTTATTAGCTAAGGCCCTTATTGACTCATATCAACCATCAAAAAAAGTCTGTACAACATTTCCACCCTCCGGTCCATATTCTCTATATTCCTCCTGACTAGAAGGGTATCAGCCGGCCGCACAAGTTAGGCCGACGTTGAAGCAGCATGCCGAGGCCTTCGCCCAACCACGGGACACTACGGCTGCACAATGATGATAATGATGATGACGCATGCATGCATGCATGCATGCATGCATGCATGTATGTATGTATGTATGTATGTATGTATGTATGTATGTATGTATGTATGTATGTATGTATGTATGTATGTATGTATGTATGTATGTATGTATGTATGTATGTAGGTATGTATGTGTGTATGTGTGTATGTGTGTATGTGTGTATGTATGTATGTATGTATGTATGTATGTATGTATGTATGTATGTACGTATGTACGTATGCGTGTATGCGTGTATGCGTGTATGCGTGTGTGCATGTATGCATGCATGCATGCATGTATGCATGTATGCATGTATGCATGTATGCATGTATGCATGTATGCATGTATGCATGTATGCATGTATGCATGTATGCATGTATGCATGTATGCATGTATGCATGTATGCATGTATGTATGTATGTATGTATGTATGTGTGTGTATGTATGTATGTATGTATGTATGTGTGTGTGTGTGTACGTATGCATGTATGCATGTATGCATGCATGTATGCATGTATGCATGTATGCGTGTATGCATGTATGCATGTATGCATTTATGCATGTATGCATGTATGCATGTATGTATGTATGTATGTATGTATGTATGTACGTGTGTTTGTGTGGTTGTGTGGCTGTGTGGCTGTGTGGCTGTGTGGTTGTGTGTTTGTGTGGTTGTGCGTTTGTGCGTTTGTGCGTTTGTGCGTTTGTGCGTTTGTGCGTTTGTGCGTCTGTGCGTCTGTGCGTCTGTGCGTCTGTGCGTCTGTGCGTCTGTGCGTCTGTGCGTTTGTGTGTTATATATATATATATATATATATATATATATATATATATATATATATATATATATATATATATATATATATGCTAGATCAAACGAGTATCAAACGAGTATCAAACGAGTATGAATATTTTTTGTCAGGCCAATCGTGGAGTATGCGTCGACGGTATGGAATCCGCCCACAGAGAAACAAAAAATCTGTGGATAACTGCAGCGACAGGCTGCCCGCTTCACGAAGATCGACTACGGTCGACGCAGCAGTTTGACCACCCTGCTCGAAAGCCTGAACTGGGTGTCCCTTGCGAGCAGGCGAGCGGAAGCCAAGCTCGTAATGTTATACCGCATTACAAACAACTTAATGGACGTGACAACATCCGCACTCACAGCCGCCCCTACACGCACCAGAGGCAACACACACTGCTACTTACAACCTTCCAACCGCATCGAAGCCTACAAACAGTCATTCTTTCCGAGCACCATCAAGACATGGAACAAAAGCAGCACACAACAGTTAGTTAGCAAACAATCACATTTGCACTCAATGCCTACATAAATACATATTTCTGTTTTATTATCCCCCACCCCCGCGCAACACCACCCACTATTTGCGACCAACCAAGCTCGACAATACTCTAATCACTACATACGTGGCTACTAGAAAGTGCTGAGCTAATATAAGAAGAAAAATAAGAGGGAGGGTGGAAAGAGACAGACAACCCAGGGAACATTATGCCGCGTAGATCCGTAAGTGGCGCCGCATAGCGACCAAGCCCACCGCAGGTAAATACAAGCATGTTGACACTGTTGTTGACCCTGACTGTCCCACTTCGAAGTTCCGGTGACAGTGTCGGTGCACCTCGTGGGTCGGTGCACCTCATGAGCCGAAAATTTACGACGGTTACTGAGACTTACTCAGTCAGGTGTGAATCAAACGCTCACACCCCACTCACAGGTGGTTTTCGGTCACTTCGGCCGCCCGCCTTATGTTGTTTCGGCTCGTTATGTGTCCACAACATACGATTACGGGGTGCTCCACACTTAGGCCGTTTCTCCGTGCAGGGAGGTTGGGGCATGTGATTCAGAGGGTGAGGTGGGCTGGAGCGACAGGTGAATGTGGCTGAGAGCTTGGAGATATTTGTGACCCCCTTACACCTTAGATGACTCTGAAATGTGAAGTTAAGCTATGCGGCTTTTGGGACATTTTATCTCACCCTCTCATTCTTTGTCAAAGATCGTGTTCCTCTATAAGAATTGGGAGTTTCTGAAATATGGCTTCTTATATGAATTATAATTATAACAGCACATATATTTCTTTTTTCTGTAGTTTGATACTTATGTTGCATTTGAACACCATACTTATTAACTTGTGTGTGCAGTAGCATACTTCCTCTCCGTGCTGGTACCTTGTTGGTGGTGAGGAGGCTTGCGTGTCTCAAGGACTCTGGGTGCTATACCGGCGGGGGCTAAAGGCCCTGGCAGGTTTAACCAAGCCGGACAGGTCTCAGGGGAGGGACCAGACGAAACCCAGCACCTGGTCCTCCAGGTTGGGGGTTGGGCGTTTGGCGTTGGGCGTGGAGCTAACAAGCCAACCCTATAAAATAAATTCTGTTACGGAAACTACAATAATGGAAACTACTACAAGGGGCCCCATAGCAGACTTGAGCCAGCCTGGCAGTATGGCCACACCTGCTGAAAGCCTACACCAGTAAGGCAGGTGTGCGACAGATAGTTTGCTCGGGCCCAAAACTAAGATCAGCATAGGGACATGGAATGTCCGTACAATAAACGAGGCCTCAAAGTGAGATGAAAATATATAGACTGGACATACTAGGGGTTAGCGAGTGTCGATGGACTGGGTCCGGACGACAGGTGAGCCATGCTGGTTCAACCATACTATATTCAGGACATGAGGACACACACATCCGTGGTGTAGCCCTTGTAATCTCCAAACAGAACCTTGCTGGAATGGGAACCGATCAGCGATAAGATAATGAAAGCCCGTTTCAACTCCAAACACTGCAAGCTTACAATCATTCTGTGTTACGCCCCAACCAATGAATCTGACAAAGAGCACAAGGAAGACTGGTACGAACAGCTGCAACAAGCAGTCACCAAAGTGCCACAACATGACATGATTCTGATCATCGGAGATATTAATGGCAAAGTTGGTTCTGATAACTCCAACTGCGAAAGAGCCATGGGCAAACATGGTTGTGGCGTGATGAATGACAATGGTGAACGCCTTGTTGACTACTGCTTGAACAACAACTATGTAATTGGAGGTACCATCTTTGCACACCGGGACATCCACAAGCTCACCTGGAAATCACCTGATGGTAGGACAAGCAATCAAATCGACCACATTATCATCAATGGAAAATGGCGTAGGTCCCTTCAAGATGTGAGAGTTTGACATTTATAGTGACCACTATTTGGTAACCGCACGCGTCAAGTTGAAGCTTCACAAAGTGGTACCAGAGAGTCAGCGTCGTAAACAACTAGATGTCACAAGACTCGCATGCCCAGCCACCAAACAGAAGTTCGTTTTGGAGCTGAGAAATCGCTTCAGTGCATTAACAGACACATCAGAGGAGACTGGTCACGACGCTACCAACAAGTGGGACACCATCAAGAAGACCTATGTCGAAGTAGCTACCAAAGTCTTGGGCCACAAGAAGAAGAACCACAAGGAATGGCTAACACCGGAAACATGGAAAAAGATTGAGGAGCGGAAACAACTCAAAATCAAGAGGCTGAGCACCAAATCAGCGAGACTCCAACAACAAGTCCAAGAAGCATACAAAGGCAAAGACAAGGAAAGACAAGGAAGTGAAGAAGAGTGCCATGAATGACAAGAGGTCCTACGTAGAAGGGCTAGCAGCAGAAGCTGAGAGTGTTGCAGCACAAGGTGAACTGAACACTGTTTACAAGATCACCAAGGGTCTCTGTGGTAACTACACTACTCACTCTGCCCGTGTGAAAGGCAAAGATGGCAGCACTATTACAACTGAACGTGAACAAGCTCATAGATGGGTTGAATATTTTTGTGATGTCCTGAACCACCCTTAGTCAGATGAACCCGCTGACCCTCACCAGTACCAGATGACCTCAACATCGACACCAGTCCCCCAACAGAAGCAGAAGTTAAAATGCCATCAAAGCTATGAAGAGTGGAAAAGCCCCAGGCGTAGACTCCATTCAAGCTGAAATGTTGAAGGCCGACCTCAGTACAGCTACAAGAGTCCTGACTAACTTGTTCGACACCATTTGGGACAAAGAGACTATCCCAAGTGACTGGAGCAAAAGACTCATTATAAAGATCCCTAAGAAAGGCAACCTCCAAGTCTGTGACAAATGGCGAGGAATCACACTCTTGTCCATCCCCAGCAAAGTCTTCTGTAGAATCCTTCTTGGAAGAATCGAGACAGCTATCGACAGGAAGCTGAGGCAAGAACAATCGGGATTCCGGAAGAGAAGAGGGTGCACTGATCAGATTTTTGCATTGAGAAAAATCATAGAGCAGACTCTAGAATGGAACTGCCCACTGTATATCAACTTCATTGATTTCAAAAAGGCCTTTGACAGTATCCACCATGACACTCTGTGGAAGATCCTAAGATCCTATGGAGTATCTCTAAAGATTGTTTCACTGATAGAGACGTTCTACAACCACATTGAATGCAGTGTCATCCTCAGTAATACATCGTCCGAGTGGTTCACATTGAAATCGGGTGTTAGACATGGATGTATCCTCTCGCCCATCCTCGTATTGGTAGTCATCGACTGGTTTATGCGGAAAACTACATCAGATAAACCCAGGGGTATCCAGTGGACTCTCTTTTCCCAGTTAGAAGACCTCGACTTTGCCGATGACCTTGCATTTATATGAGTAAAACTTGAAACATCTGCAGGAAAAAGTTGATCGATTAGAGAGATATGCAAAGCAAACTGCGCTTACCATCAATACATCCAAGACACAAGTGATGAGCATCAACACCACACCAACCGCACCTGTTACCGTAAATGGTGAACCACTTGAGTTTGTACAGGACTTTACTTACCTGGGTAGTCTCATCAGCAAAGGCAATGGAGGCCAACAAGACATCAAGGCAAGACTCGGTAAAGCCCGCTGTGCATTCGCCAAATTGCAGAACATTTGGAAGTCTAACCAGTACACCACCAAAACAAAGATAAGACTTTACAACAGTGTTGTGAAGTCCATCCTACTGTATGGCTCAGAGTGCTGGCGATTGGTAAAAGGGGACATGGCCAAGATCGATGCGTTCCCTGATAGATGCCTAAGAAATATCTGCCGAATATTCTGGCCAAATAACATTTCTAACGTGGACCTCTATAAGAAGACGGGTTGCAACAGTGCTGTCCTCGAAATCAAACGCAGACGACTAAGATGGCTAGGGCATGTTCTGCGAATGCCCCAAGACAGCATCCCCAATGTGGCACTGAGATGTACACCACCTGGAAAAGGGAAACGAGGACGGCCAAAGATGACATGGCGACAATCAGTATTGGGCGAGCTGAAAGAGATGGGGCTGTCCTGGGTGAGGCCCAGCCCTCAGCAAAAGACAGAACCTTGTGGCGAAGCATTGTTGTGGCCGTATGTCCCACTGGGGACGAAGAGCATAAGTAAGTAAGTAAGCAGTAGCATTAATTAATTATATAATATAAATGTAATTTTACCTAGTAAGAATCATTATAATGTATTTAATATGCCTATGATAAGAATAATAATAAGAAGAAGAACATTTATATAGCGCTATAAATCTGGAAATATCCATTAGGAGGCGCTGTACATGAGTATGCATACATTATAAAATACATAAAATATATGTTAAAAAAATAGTAATAAATAATAATAAAAAAATGCTAAATATAATTATTAAAATGTAAAACAAGATAATAAATAGGTAAAATAAAAAATAAATAAACTGACAGGTGTCTATACTTCATATATAGCCCGGAATAGGTGGGTTTTCAATAGTCTTTTAAAAGTCACGATGCAACCGGTTTTCTTTATCTCGGCAGGGAGAGAGTTCCACAGTCGTTGACCTGCTACTGAAAACATTCTATCACCGTATCGGCTGCGAGATGGCGGCACGTAGAAGTCATTGTTTGTGGTGGAGCGTAATACTCTCGTAGCTGTTTGTTCAAGAAGGTCGGTGATGTAAGGTGGCGCCAGTCAATGTTGTGCACGAAACACCAGAAGCAGGATTGAGTACTGCACTCGTTGTTTCACCGGGAGCCAGTGTAGTTTCATGAGAACTGGGGTAATATGTTCACATCTGTGGCAGCGGACCACTAGTCTAGCGGCAGCGTTTTGGACTCTTTGTAGCTTAGATATTAGGCACTGTGTGAGATCATACAGGAAACAGTTCGCGGTGTCAATTCTGGATATAACAAGAGAATATACAAGGCGGACGACGGCTTTCTGGGTGAGACATGATCGGATCGACGCAATGTTCCTTAGATGGTAGTATGATATACTGCAGACATGTTTAACATGGCTGACCATTGACATTTCTGTGTCAAATATAACGCCGTCGGACTTGGCGTTATGTCACAGTCGCCAATTTTTATCACGGTGATGTTGTGGTTCGCTCGATTGTTACGTGATGATAGCACAAGTGCGACCGTTTTGTCGTCATTTACCTTTAGCTGATTGTCGCCCATCCATGCACGAACATCGTTTAAGCATTGCTCAATTCGGCGTAATGACAACAATCTGTTAATTTCTGTCATCTCGAATTTGATGTATAGCTGGGTATTATCAGCGTATAGGTGGAAGCCGATATTGTGCCTCCTAATAATATCACCGATAGGAGCTGTGTACGCAGAGAACAACAGAGGTCCCAGCACCGATCCTTGAGGTACGCCCAAGCGACGCCGGTTTTGCTGGAAGCACCACCTTGTAGATATACACACAGCGACCGATCGGTTAGATACGACCGCATCCATGCTCTTACGGAGCCAGCCATTCCGTAGCGATGTTCTAAACGGTTGAGGAGTATTTCATGGTTAACTGTGTCGAAGGCAGCCGACATGTCGAGTAACACTATAATTACTCCAAACCGCCGTTCAAGTGCCCCGAGGATGTCATTCTGCATCAGTGCTGTCCTCGAAATCAAACGCAGACGACTAAGATGGCTAGGGCATGTTCTGCGAATGCCCCAAGATAGCATCCCCAATGTGGCACTGAGATGTACACCACCTGGAAAAGGGAAACGAGGACGGCCAAAGATGACATGGCGACAATCAGTATTGGGCGAGCTGAAAGAGATGGGGCTGTCCTGGGTGAGGCCCAGCCCTCTGCAAAAGACAGAACCTTGTGGCGAAGCATTGTTGTGGCCGTATGTCCCACTGGGGACGAAGAGCATAAGTAAGTAAGTAAGCAGTAGCATTAATTAATTATATAATATAAATGTAATTTTACCTAGTAAGAATCATTATAATGTATTTAATATGCCTATGATAAGAATAATAATAAGAAGAAGAACATTTATATAGCGCTATAAATCTGGAAATATCCATTAGGAGGCGCTGTACATGAGTATGCATACATTATAAAATACATAAAATATATGTTAAAAAAATAGTAATAAATAATAATAAAAAAATGCTAAATATAATTATTAAAATGTAAAACAAGATAATAAATAGGTAAAATAAAAAATTAATAAACTGACAGGTGTCTATACTTCATATATAGCCCGGAATAGGTGGGTTTTCAATAGTCTTTTAAAAGTCACGATGCAACCGGTTTTCTTTATCTCGGCAGGGAGAGAGTTCCACAGTCGTTGACCTGCTACGGAAAACATTCTATCACCGTATCGGCTGCGAGATGGCGGCACGTAGAAGTCATTGTTTGTGGTGGAGCGTAATACTCTCGTAGCTGTTTGTTCAAGAAGGTCGGTGATGTAAGGTGGCGCCAGTCAATGTTGTGCACGAAACACCAGAAGCAGGATTGAGTACTGCACTCGTTGTTTCACCGGGAGCCAGTGTAGTTTCATGAGAACTGGGGTAATATGTTCACATCTGTGGCAGCGGACCACTAGTCTAGCGGCAGCGTTTTGGACTCTTTGTAGCTTAGATATTAGGCACTGTGTGAGATCATACAGGAAACAGTTCGCGGTGTCAATTCTGGATATAACAAGAGAATATACAAGGCGGACGACGGCTTTCTGGGTGAGACATGATCGGATCGACGCAATGTTCCTTAGATGGTAGTATGATATACTGCAGACATGTTTAACATGGCTGACCATTGACATTTCTGTGTCAAATATAACGCCGTCGGACTTGGCGTTATGTCACAGTCGCCAATTTTTATCACGGTGATGTTGTGGTTCGCTCGATTGTTACGTGATGATAGCACAAGTGCGACCGTTTTGTCGTCATTTACCTTTAGCTGATTGTCGCCCATCCATGCACGAACATCGTTTAAGCATTGCTCAATTCGGCGTAATGACAACAATCTGTTAATTTCTGTCATCTCGAATTTGATGTATAGCTGGGTATTATCAGCGTATAGGTGGAAGCCGATATTGTGCCTCCTAATAATATCACCGATAGGAGCTGTGTACGCAGAGAACAACAGAGGTCCCAGCACCGATCCTTGAGGTACGCCCAAGCGACGCCGGTTTTGCTGGAAGCACCACCTTGTAGATATACACACAGCGACCGATCGGTTAGATACGACCGCATCCATGCTCTTACGGAGCCAGCCATTCCGTAGCGATGTTCTAAACGGTTGAGGAGTATTTCATGGTTAACTGTGTCGAAGGCAGCCGACATGTCGAGTAACACTATAATTACTCCAAACCGCCGTTCAAGTGCCCCGAGGATGTCATTCTGCATCAGTGCTGTCCTCGAAATCAAACGCAGACGACTAAGATGGCTAGGGCATGTTCTGCGAATGCCCCAAGATAGCATCCCCAATGTGGCACTGAGATGTACACCACCTGGAAAAGGGAAACGAGGACGGCCAAAGATGACATGGCGACAATCAGTATTGGGCGAGCTGAAAGAGATGGGGCTGTCCTGGGTGAGGCCCAGCCCTCTGCAAAAGACAGAACCTTGTGGCGAAGCATTGTTGTGGCCGTATGTCCCACTGGGGACGAAGAGCATAAGTAAGTAAGTAAGCAGTAGCATTAATTAATTATATAATATAAATGTAATTTTACCTAGTAAGAATCATTATAATGTATTTAATATGCCTATGATAAGAATAATAATAAGAAGAAGAACATTTATATAGCGCTATAAATCTGGAAATATCCATTAGGAGGCGCTGTACATGAGTATGCATACATTATAAAATACATAAAATATATGTTAAAAAAATAGTAATAAATAATAATAAAAAAATGCTAAATATAATTATTAAAATGTAAAACAAGATAATAAATAGGTAAAATAAAAAATTAATAAACTGACAGGTGTCTATACTTCATATATAGCCCGGAATAGGTGGGTTTTCAATAGTCTTTTAAAAGTCACGATGCAACCGGTTTTCTTTATCTCGGCAGGGAGAGAGTTCCACAGTCGTTGACCTGCTACGGAAAACATTCTATCACCGTATCGGCTGCGAGATGGCGGCACGTAGAAGTCATTGTTTGTGGTGGAGCGTAATACTCTCGTAGCTGTTTGTTCAAGAAGGTCGGTGATGTAAGGTGGCGCCAGTCAATGTTGTGCACGAAACACCAGAAGCAGGATTGAGTACTGCACTCGTTGTTTCACCGGGAGCCAGTGTAGTTTCATGAGAACTGGGGTAATATGTTCACATCTGTGGCAGCGGACCACTATCTAGCGGCAGCGTTTTGGACTCTTTGTAGCTTAGATATTAGGCACTGTGTGAGATCATACAGGAGACAGTTCGCGGTGTCAATTCTCGATATAACAAGAGAATATACAAGGCGGACGACGGCTTTCTGGGTGAGACATGATCGGATCGACGCAATGTTCCTTAGATGGTAGTATGATATACTGCAGACATGTTTAACATGGCTGACCATTGACATTTATGTGTCAAATATAACGCCGTCGGACTTGGCGTTATGTCACAGTCGCCAATTTTGATCACGGTGATGTTGTGGTTTGCTCGATTGTTACGTGATGATAGCACAAGTGCGACCGTTTTGTCGTCATTTACCTTTAGCTGATTGTCGCCCATCCATGCACGAACATCGTTTAAGCATTGCTCAATTCGGCGTAATGACAACAATCTGTTAATTTCTGTCATCTCGAATTTGATGTATAGCTGGGTATTATCAGCGTATAGGTGGAAGCCGATATTGTGCCTCCTAATAATATCACCGATAGGAGCTGTGTACGCAGAGAACAACAGAGGTCCCAGCACCGATCCTTGAGGTACGCCACAAGCGACGCCGGTTTTGCTGGAAGCACCACCTTGTAGATATACACACAGCGACCGATCGGTTAGATACGACCGCATCCATGCTGGTACGGAGCCAGCCATTCCGTAGCGATGTTCTAAACGGTTGAGGAGTATTTCATGGTTAACTGTGTCGAAGGCAGCCGACATGTCGAGTAACACTATAATTACTCCAAACCGCCGTTCAAGTGCCCCGAGGATGTCATTCTGTACCAGAAGAAGCGCAGTTTCCGCTGAGTGATGAGATTTGTAAGCTGATTTATGTCTTTCAAGGAGATTGTTAGCAGTCATGTGATCAAGCAAGCAGTGTGCGACATATCTTTCGAGTAGCTTTGATATAAAAGGTAGGTTTGATATTGGTCGATAACTGTTCATATTGTCCTGATCGATATTGGCTTTCTTAGGCAAAGGAGTGACATTGGCGTGTTTCAGACAGCACGGAACAACACCAGATGCTATGGAAGAATTGATGAGTTTGGTTAGGAATGGTACTGCGTTATCACTCACGTATTTTAACAGCCATGTAGGTAAGGGTCTCAAGCACGCAGGATGTTGTAGGTGACTTGATGAGCAAACTGTGGATGTCTGATATCGTCGCAGTTGGAAACAATTCAAGTCGTGGTACCCATGGCGCTGGATGGTGGTCTCTGGTCGAGGACGAGACGAGACGAGTGTGGAATGGGATTGAAATTCCATACGAATCGCCTCAATTTTCGCCGAGAAGAAGGTTGAGAATCTTGATGCGAGTTCGTGGATGTTGTTGTTAACTGGCAGATAGTGGGACTTTCTTCGCTGCAGCAGTCCATTTAATACACGATACAGTCGCCAATTGTCACACCCGCACTGTTCTATCTCAGAGGTATAGTAGTCAGACTATAATGTTCTTAATGTGACTGTCCGAGTTTAGGTTGTATGGCTGTATCACACCTGGGATATTACAGTTTTGAAATATTCTTTCTTGTTTCACCAAATATTGTGCAGTAGTATTATTTATTTTTTGTTTCCCTGTCCATGTATTACATACTTGGATTTTTATATATAAAGAAATTGTATTAAATTAAAGCAATTCATTTATGTTCTTCACTATGAGTTTCAATATTCTTGACAATTTTGGTGATATAAACATAAAGACTGATTTGTGGTAAAAGAGTTGTATCATTTGCATATATTACAAGTATAAATATATCAGTAACCATTGAAAAAATATTTATAGATTATTATCAGAAGTGCGCGTAGCATAGAGGCTATATATAAGGGAATCGTAAATTGTTGATGAGATTTTATCACTCATATTGACGTATTGGTGTCTACTTTTCAAATAGCTTTCCATTACCATTTAAAATGTTAAGCAAACTACATAAATTATGTATGGAGCATGCAACACGTCTATAAAATTACAGTTGTGATGCATGCTCCATATATAAGTACCCCGGTAGTTTGCTTAACAAAATGTTGTGGTCTAAAATGTTGAATGCTTTTGATAATACTGGTTTTGGTTAGCATTGAACAGTTGATGCCCTGTGAAATATGAATGTATCTGAATATGTATAACCTTCTCAGTAACTTCTGAAATTACCGGATGAATATCAACGTGGGTGTTGCTAATTTCTGCCATGATAATTTCAACTCACTGAAGATGGTCCAATTTTATACAGTATAGCTGGTAGCTATATATCAGTCCACAAATGATTTTGTTTTAAATTTAATTAATTCCCAGTAATAGGTTAATTTTGCAATTGTTTAGAATGTATACATATGTATATATATATATATATATATACATATATATATATGTATATATATATATATATATATATATATATATATATATATATAATATGATATATATATATATTATATATTAATATATATATTATATTATAATATATAAATATATTTATATTACTTTAGTTAAATATAAATGTTTTTGATATTATTGGTATTACTTTTGAAGTGTAGAATATGAAATGTTATTTTGATTTTAGGCCTATACTTTTATAATTATATTTTGAATTATATTTTTTTGACTTATATACTATAATTAGTTATTAATATATTGATATGTATAATATATATAGTATATATATATATATATATAGAGTAAGAAAGAGAGAGAGAGAGAGAGAGAGAGAGAGAGCAGAGAGAGACAGAGAGAGAGAGAGAGAGAGAGAGAGAGAGAGAGAGAGAGAGAGAGAGAGAGAGAGAGAAGAGAAGAGAGAGAAGAGAGAGAGAGAGAGAGAGAGAGAGAAGAGAGAGAGAGAGAGAGAGAGAGAGAGAGAGACAGAGACAGAGACAGAGACAGAGCAGAGCAGAGCAGAGGCAGAGGCAGAGGCAGAGGCAGAGGCAGAGGCAGAGGCAGAGGCAGAGGCAGAGGCAGAGGCAGAGGCAGAGGCAGAGGCAGAGGCAGAGGCAGAGGCAGAGGCAGAGGCAGAGGCAGAGGCAGAGGCAGAGGCAGAGGCAGAGGCAGAGGCAGAGGCAGAGGCAGAGGCAGAGGCAGAAGAGACAGAGGCAGAGGCAGAGGCAGAGGCAGAGACGAGAGAGCAGAGAGAGCAGAGGCAGAGGCAGAGGCAGAGGCAGAGGCAGAGGCAGAGGCAGAGGCAGAGGCAGAGGCAGAGGCAGAGGCAGAGGCAGAGGCAGAGGCAGAGGCAGAGGCAGAGGCAGAGGCAGAGGCAGAGGCAGAGGCAGAGGCAGAGGCAGAGGCAGAGGCAGAGGCAGAGCAGAGGCAGAGGCAGAGGCAGAGGCAGAGGCAGAGGCAGAGGCAGAGGCAGAGGCAGAGGCAACGTTATCGTTGTAGCCGTCTTAGCCGTTCCTCTAACATAAGTAATAAAAGCCTTAATGTTAGCAGCAATATTATTACTACTAATATTATTATCATTGGTCGTTGTTGTTGTTGTTGTTGTTGTTGTTGTTATTGTTGTTGCTAATGAGTGTCAATATTGTTCTCAGCAGCTATGGTGCTACACCTCGTCAATACGAACAGTCGCACCGAGCCTTGGAAGCTACTCGTTATTCTTAACGTCAACCTCACACACGTTATCGTGCGCGCACTCGGCTGGTCAGGGTTCAACGAGAGGTCGTACGAGATTCTGCGAGACTTGACGCTTCTGGTGCCCGCCTTATTTCACGTGCTTGTTTCACGTACTCTTCGAACTCAGCATCATGGCTCAGAACAACGGTATATCATTGAGGAGATTTTTCTACAGAGAAGAGATTATGGTCTCTATATTAATGGTGGCGCTTTTTTGTGATATATGGAAATCTTACAATATTGTAATGACACTTGTTATGAGCAAGGAATGAAGTCATAATTTATATTCGTTGTAAGTATTAAAATTACGATGTACAAACACAGGTGACACTTTAAACAGACCGGATTAGGTATGTTGAAAAACTGTATTCGGTGTCTTGCGGAGCCTAGCGTATATAATAATACGTATATGTGTTGTTAGGAGAAGGTGAGTATGTAATTATGTATGTATATATATTATCATAATATATAATGCAATTATATATGTATATATAATATATATATATATATATATATATATATATATATATATATATATATATATATATATATATATATATATAGGAACTATAAATTGGACATATATTCTAGCTTCCTTCTTATCAGAAATGGTATTGTGTATGTGCCAACACACATGATTTTATATTCAATATCAGATATACATGTACAGTCAATATGTCTGGCAAATCTGATGCTTGTTTCGGGAGCAAATGCTACGAAAATATGAGGTTATAAATAACACAATTTCCCGAGCCGGATCTGGGTGTCATATTGCACCAAGATTTGTACTAGGTCGCTGTGTCCTGCCGAGTGTAGAACGATTTACATCTCTCAACATGTAAATGGCACCGTCTAAAACTATGCATGATTTGTCAGCACAGAGAAAAATAGTTGTTACACAAACGTATACTCTCGATAAGACATATCTATCGAAAATATAGAGAAAAGTGTTACTATGCATTAGTATGTGATCCACCCGATACGTAACGCATCTGTCTGGATTTGTTTTCTCCACAATATAACCACCCACCCACAAAATAAGTAACTTTCCCAAGTGATGCATCTACCCCAAACTTGCGCGCATTTGTGTCGCTGTTGCTGATTACGTCTGTGTCAGCCAGCAATACCCCTAGCGGATAGTTTTGCAAAATTACGAAGCTCAATAAGCTAAATCGCCTACCAGATCTGTGTCTCTCCAGGTCAGGTAGCCAATCATGGCTCGTGTTACATGTGATGTTTATTCAATTCAATAACTTTATTCCGGAACAATGCATCCATATAAAAACTAAATTATGACTAATAACTATATACATAAAGCATTTTCCGCCAATGGCGACACAGTGGTGAAGTATACAGAGTATCACTATTCATGATACTCGGTAGTATTGCATTGCCCGAGTTAGCTATTCACGTCAAAAAACTATACACATTTTTTCTAATTAACATTTTACATGTGGGTAAGCCTCTTGACACAAACATGTAACTCGCACTACAATCTCGAGGATCATTGCATACAAATCTAAACACATTATTGTATGCTACACACAGTTTTCTCAAAGACTCTGCTCTATAGCAACACCATAGCTGGCATGTATTATAATGAAGTACAGTAGGATTTAAATAATGTACATTTTACAGATTATGTACACATGTAAAACATTCGGATCAAGGCATTACCCTGGGCATAAATCCTCTTGTATTGCCTAGATGTGTCATCATTGTCGCATAGATCTTCTGTGATAATATGCCCAAGATATGTATACTTACTAACCCTTGGCAATGTTTCACCATTTAGCAAAAAGTTTGGAATGTGTATATCTTTCAACTTTTTACAAGAGAATATAACATTACTCTTGGTACTATTGTATTTAATATCATGTTCTATCCCATATTCTGAACACACAGTTAATAACATTGATCAACCCATAGATGAAGGTGCCATGAGCACTAAGTCATCAGCATACATCAAATGGTTAATTAACGAGGAACCTATTATACATCCAGCATTTACATTGTTTAATTTGTTACTGAGATCATCCATGTAAACACACACAAAATAAGGAGAGATAATTCCTCATTGAAGTACCCCGTTAGTAACATAAACAATTTTGATACGATAGGGTAATTTTGTAATATCGGGTTTCCCACCAGTCGAGAATCCGTCTTAAAAAATTAGGTGGGGTATTAGAGACTAGCAAAGTCAAATAGTAGTTTGACTTAGCTATGTTATTACGCACATTATCTGCGTTAGTGTGCGAAATATAATATCAACTGGAATGTCGCCGAAGTTAGGGACTTGCAAATCCGCTACGGGCGCGTCGGTAGGTCGGTTGCAATTTGTGTTCACTACACCTTTCTGCTCATGAGGGGAGGCCCAGGGAAACTCCTTTTAGGAGCCTCGTATTAATCGTATGGCTGTGAAACCACATTTTTCTGAGACCCAAGATGACAGAGAATCCTATCGTGTGAATTGTAAAATTGTATGTGCGTTATTTAATTTTGATGCGATATGTTCGGATAGTTATATTTTCCTAGCAAGTCGAAGAGGTTTTCTGGTGTTTGGCTGGTTATTATATTAATGTTTAATATGAAGACCCTGACAATTTTACACAAATCGCATATAGCGCATTGGAGCTAAGTCGATTTCGATGTACCGCCCATTTTGTTCAGGATTCCGCTGACGCAATAACCGCCATCTTGGAGTAATATAATATATAATCTGATTGCATCTTTGAACATGATAATATTTAAAAAAAACTATTTAGGTGTGAGTAAATATCTAAATATATAATATTTCTATTGAGGTTAATATTTCAAACGTATATGTTTATTTGAGCATCCTATCACTAATATTGTCATAGTGAGATTTCCTATGCTAATCAATGTTCTGCTTATACGTCGCCAAGAGACATGTCAATGTTGACAAACAGTTATATAAATATAGACTATATATCATACTGCTAATAAAGCATATGTAAAGATTATTGAAGCCTGTCGCAAAATGGTATTTATCCTGAGTTAGTTAACGTATACAAATACTTACATAAAATACATTATTGTAAAGTCTCACAAGAAACTTGTAAATTATGTTAAGAATTCATTAGCTTCCATCGTGGGTGCAAAACAATTCACTGGTCCTGAAAAGAGTTGAATAGAAAAACAGTTGCTAAAGATCCGATAAATAATCCTGAAAATATATAAAATAATATAGGTAATATTGGATATAAAATGTTATGTCAAGGTCCTACGCATCTCAATGTCACACTATATTGAGGTCATAAATAGTTTTTTTACAAACACATTTGACAAACTATGAGGTTACAGCAGTTTGCAACTACATTTCATGTGAGTGATCCAGACCCGGTACGAACGCATGCTACACAGCAGGCTGTTCAGTGGTCACAACTTTTGTATCATTTTTTGAAGTTAATAGTATTTAAATATTTGAAGATATTTAAATTATGTAAACATTATATTGTTAACTATTATACATATAATCGACGTACACCATCATAAACGTGGTAATTTTTTTGGCAGGTCGCTACCGAAGTATTACACTAATAAATAGTTTAATTGACTCTGAAACTATATTCAATTTAAACGTGTAGTGACTTGAAGGGGACAAATGTTACTACTATCTAATTGGAAACAGTCACGCGAATGAATAGACAACCTTATAAATCAAACAACCATATCAATTAGCAGGTCGAACTAATCGCCTAATTGCTTCATACGTAGAAAGTCAGCGGAGCGTGGCGCGCCGACGGTGTAAGTCATTTGCTTAATTAGTTCACTCCCTTTCATGGCGATCGTTTTAGTTAGGAACCGGCTTTATGAAGTGGATTTAAAGTTACGCAGTTACTTAGCGGCACGTGTTTGCTTAAAATAATGTTAGTTTAGCTGTGTGGTTTTAACGGACATGAAAGAGGTGACAATGCTGGCTAATTATGCATATAAAGACACCCACCACCGCCGCCGCCGCCGCCGTCGCCGCCGCCGCCGCCGCCGCCGCCGCCGCCGCCGCGACCGCTGCGCGCCGCCGCCGCCGCCGCCGCCGCCGCCGCCGCCGCCGCCGCCGCCGCCGCCGCCGCCGCCGCCGCCGCCGCCGCCGCCGCCGCCGCCGCCGCCGCCGCCGCCGCCGCCGCCGCCGCCGCCGCCGCCGCCGCCGCCGCCGCCGCCGCCGCCACCGCCACCGCCACCGCCACCGCCACCGCCACCGCCACCGCCACCGCCACCGCCACCGCCACCGCCACCGCCACCGCCACCGCCACCGCCACCGCCACCGCCACCGCCACCGCCACCGCCACCGCCACCGCCACCGCCACCGCCACCGCCACCGCCACCGCCACCGCCACCGCCACCGCCACCGCCACCGCCACCGCCACCGCCACCGCCACCGCCACCGCCACCGCCACCGCCACCGCCACCGCCACCGCCACCGCCACCGCCACCGCCACCGCATGTATGTATGTAAACATGTATATAATTTAAGTAAACCTCAACTTTGGAAAGCAACCACATAGTTGTTATTGGTAAGCATGGGTTAAACATTAATAGTTTACACATTTCCCCAAATTGTGTTATTTATAATCTCAGATTTTCATAACACATGCTCCCGAAACAAGCATAACATTTGCCAGACATATTGACTGTACATGTATATCTGATATTGAATATAAAATCATGTGTGTTGGCACATACACAATACCATTTCTGATAAGAAGGAAGCTAGAATATATGTCCAATTTAATAGTTCCATATATATATATATATATATATATATATATATATATATATATATATATATATATATATATATATATATATATATATATATATATATATATATATACATACATAATTACATACTCACCTTCTCCTAACAACATATATACATATTATTATATATGTCGGAACACTTGTCTCGTTCGCAAACGTCGCCTTCGTACCCGCTCATACAGTTGCATCTAACCCGGCCCGCGTCGTCCACGATACACCTGCCATTGTGCTGACAAGGCGAATCGCTGCCACACTTGTGGGTGTCCGTCTCATAGAATCGGCCTGAAATTATAAAAGTAAGTTCTTATACAACGCAGTATCCAGTTGTCAGAACAGATCGAAGTCTTTACATTTAAAGCCATGATCAGTCGAACTCCGTCTTGGCTTGTCTGGGAAGCACCCAGCAAACTTGCAATTAATGTAAGAAGATTATTCCTACACTAATATTATTATATACGCTATGCGCCGCAAGACACCGGATACATTTTTAAAACTTACTTAATCCGGTCTGTTTAAAGTGTCACCTGTGTTTGTACATCGTAATTTTAATACTTACAGCGAATATAAATTATGACTTCATTCCTTGCACATAACAAGTGTCATTACAATCTTGTAAGATTTCCGAATATCACAAAAAAGCGACACCATTACTATAGATACCATAATCTCTTCTCTGTAGAAAAGTCTCCTCAATGATATACCCTTGTTCTGAGCCATGATGCTGAGTTCGAAGAGTACGTGAAACAAGCATGTGGAATAAGTCAGGCACCAAAAGCGTCAAGTTTCGCAACATCTCGTACGATCTCTCGTTGAACCCGGACCAGCCGAGTGCGCACGATAACGTATGTGAGGTTGACGTTGAGAATAACGAGTAGCTTCCAAGGCTCGGTGCGACTGTTCGTATTGACGAGGTGTAGCACCATAGCTGCAGAGAACAATATTGATACTCATTATCAACAACAATAACAACAACAACAACAACGACCAATGATAATAATAGTAGTAGTAATAATAGTGCTGCTAACATTAAGGCTATTATTACTTATGTTAGAGGAACGGCTAAGACGGCTACAACGATAACGATACCACTACCATCAATATATATTATTACAGGTCGCACTGTCTGTGTATGGTATACGTACATAAGGTCGTCGACAATTAACAAACTACTTCCTCATCACCCACCAAACTGACGATATGGCGACGTCATTGGTAGGATGAGGTTACATGGAGAGATGAAGAACAGCAAGAAGAATAACTGGTGACAATCGCTAGCAGCTGCAGTGACAAGTACACTGATCACGCCAGCCACAGACTCACACTACGGATTATCGCTAACGGATCGCTTATGGATCGCGTCGAAATGTAGGCGAAGCGACGGAGTTCCCGTCTCGTGGTAGACATTTCAGAGGTCGGTCCGTCGCCGACTATTTTGCATCGTCGTATATTCAACGTTCTACGACATCAGTCCACATGTTTGCGATCATCGTAGCATTATTGGCCAATAAAGCACATGCAATATGTCATGCGATTTGCAGCACAGGCGAGTACAGCTGCATGAAACATGTATATAGTTTATCACTTGAAATGTGGATTTTGCACACCTTTATTTTAAGTGGAAAATCTGTGTTCGTGTAATATAATTTATGTTATAATTGAATTTGGTTGCTGGTGGGCTTCTGCAGTTGTTGGTCGTATTTACAGACCTATAACATTTGTCAAATACGGAAGCTTACCAGTTGAAAACACTTCTGTAATAGAGAAGAAAGCCTGTTGTTTCCAGGTATCGTAGAAATCCTCGTTAATGAAGCCAAACAGTTCCCACCATCCCTGGTAGAGGGGCAGCACCGACGTGACAAACAGCGCCACCGTCGGCGTTCGCGAATTCCAGCGCCATATGAGTGGCGCCACATAGCGAATGCTTTCGCATAACGCTAGGATGGCGAGAACAAGCAGAAACCATATTTTCAACGTTGCCAAGGTGACATTGAAGTAGACGTGTTTGTAGCCGCTAGTCGTATCGACCTGTGAACAGATCAGTAATATACAGTACATTTTACCCGACCAAGGTTCGGATGTCCATTTCGTCTTCCTCTACAACTTCGGTCTCTCTAATGGCTCTGTCTCTCCGTCTGGCCCTCTGTCCGCTGGACTTCTATTCGTATATATGTCTGTCTGTCTGTCTGTCTGTCTGTCTGTCTGTCTGTCTGTCTGTCTGTCTGTCTGTCTGTCTGTCTGTCTGTCTGTCTGTCTGTCTGTCTGTCTGTCTGTCTGTCTGTCTGTCTGTCTGTCTGTCTGTCTGTCTGTCTGTTGTTGTTGTTGTTGTTGTTGTGTGTCTGTTGTTGTCTGTCTGTGTGTCTGTGTGTCTGTTGTTGTGTGTGTGTGTGTGTGTGTGTGTGTGTGTGTGTGTGTGTGTGTGTGTGTGTGTGTGTGTGTGTGTGTGTGTGTGTGTGGTGTGTGTTGGTGTGTGTGTGTGTGTGTGTGGTGTGTGTGTTGTGTGTGTGTTATGCCGTGTGTATGTCCCTTTAAGATGTTTTGTCCGTTTTACTGTGTGTGTGTGTGTGTGTGTGTGTGTGTGTGTGTGTGTGTGTGTGTGTGTGTGTGTGTGTGTGTGTGTGTGTGTGTGGTGTGTGTGGTGGGTGTGTATGTGGGTGTGTATGTGGGTGTGTATTTGCCTGTGTGTGTTTGCGTGTGTGTATATAAAGACACGTTTGATGGTTGTGCAAACAACAATTTTAAAAGAGAAATGTATTCAGCCCCGACATTTTCACTTCAGTTAGGTTTATCAGCATAGTGTGACAATATCTACTTGCCGCTTTTTGTGTTTATTCGCATCACTGGACCGTCGATATTAAACCGATAACTAACCGATTTCGCTAAAAATAAATTATATTATGTAGGTATATCATAATTTTATAATTGCCTAGGTATTATTGCAGTGTTTGGAGTGTAGGCCTACTTTATGAGTTTGCGTTACATTGCAATGATATATTGTATCGTATGGATGTGGATCATGAAACGCAGACACTTACTTATTTACTGACTTACTTGCTTGCTTCTTACTTATTCATTTACTTACTTACTTGCAGTGCTAATGCCCTTCGAGGGTCATTGTAGTACAAGTGAACGGGATGTCCAAACGGAGGAAGGTAATGCAAATGCTCTGATATCTTATCATGTTATTGAAATTCCCGACCCTAGCAAATGTTGGCGGCTACGGATGGTTATCCATTTTACCGTTATGAAGTTGTGCGTCGATAAGTAACACCCTAACAAAATGCACTTGTGAATGACCAGGGGGCCTCGTGACTATGCGATTTTGAAATGGTTTGTGGCAGGCGGAGTATTTTGTGTTTGGTTTACAACACTGACTAACTGTATTCTGTCTTAAGACGCCGCTGCCAGGAGCTGGCAGTTGTTTGTTGTCACTAACTGTATTCTGTCTTAAGACGCCGCTGCCAGGAGCTGGCATTTGTTTGTTGTAACTAAGTGTATTCTGTCTTAAGACGCCGCTGCCAGGAGCTGGCAGTTGTTTGTTGTCATGGAGAAAACCATCTTCAAGATTTCTGTGGACCAGACCGACCAGCAGGAAGCAGACCTTGAACAATTCATCACCGATGGAGGTAAATGAAAGTGTTGACGAAACACTCATTGGACGAGTGGGTGGGGGTTTGTTGTTCGGGTGGGTGGATGGGTGTGAAGGTTAGTGGGTGGCTGGTAGGATTTGAATGTTGGTGTCCTTATGGATGGTTTGCAATATTGGTTAGGCAGTTAATTTCCAAATGAAAACATCGCAGCTTTAAATAAGATTAACAGTTTAACACATCAATATGTTACTTTGATGTAGTGATATGATTGCACACATGTTCACAAGATACTTGGGGATGTGTTTGTGATGTGTCATATGTGACAGCCACACAGGTTCTCTACACAGGCAAGTCAACAGCCCTTGGAATCACACAGGGCGGCCCCGCAGCGGGAAAGTGGGGTGAACTGCAAATCACAAAGTATCCAAAGGTTATGCAGGTGACAGTGAGTCATGATGGGCAACATGTGCTTCTGGTGTCGGAGTACGGGGGTATCTTCTTCAGAGGAACCCGTCGGAGAGGGGAAGATGCAGACGGAAGTGTGAATGAGTGGGTAGGGGCTTTGCGGAATGTCACTGTCTCGCCACTGTGTGAATGAGTGGGTGAGTGGGCTGGTGGGTGGGTGGTGGGTGCTTGAGAGAATAAGTGAGTGATTAGGGTGAGTGAGTGTGGTGAGTTAGTGGGGTGAATGAGTGAGTGGGATGAGTAAGTGGGGTGAGTGAATGGGTGAGGGAGTAGGGTGAGTGAGTGGGCGATTGAGTGGGATGAATGAGTGGATGAGCAATTCGGATGAACGAATGGGGTGAGTGAATGGGTGAGTGAGTGGGATGAATGAGTGAGTGGGATGAATGAGTGGGATGAATGAATGGGGTGAGTGTGTGGGTGAGTGAATGGGTGAATGAGTGAGTGGGTGAGTGAGTGGAGTGAGTGAGTGGGATGGATGAGTGGGGAGAGTGAGTGGAGTGAGTGAGTGGGGTGAGTGAGTTGGGTGAGTGAGTGAGTGGGGCGAGTGAGTGGAGTGAGTGAGTGGGGTGAGTGAGTGGGGAGAGTGAGTGGAGTGAGTGGGTTGGGTGAATGGGGAGAGTGAGTGGAGTGAGTGAGTAGGATGATTGAGTGGGATGAGTGAGTGGGATGAGAGAGTGGGTAGGGTGAAGGGGGTGAGTGAGTGGTTTGAGTACAAGTGGGGTGAATTAATGGGATGAGTGAGTGGGGTGAGTGAGTGAAGTGAGTTAACTGAGGGAGTGAGTGAGTGAGTGAGTGAGTGGGGTGGTGAGTGAGAGTGGGTGAGTGAGTGGTGAGTGGTGAGTGAGTGAGGTGAGTGAATAGTGAGTGAGTGAGTAGGGTGAGTGATTGGGGTGAGTGAGTGGGGTGAGTGAATAGGATGAGTGAGTAGGGTGAAAGAGTGGGTTGAGGTTGAGTGAGTGAGTGGGGTGAGTGAATAGGATGAGTGAGTAGGGTGAAAGAGTGGGTTGGTTGAGTGAGTGAGTGGGGTGAGTGAGTGGGGTGAGTAGTGAGTGAGTGAGTGAGTGAGTGAGTGGGGTGAGTGATTGGGGTGAATGATTGGGTTGAGTGAGTGGGGTGAGTGAATAGAATGAGTGAGTGAGTGAGTGAGTGAGTTGTGGGTGAGTGAGTGGGGTGAGTGAGTGGGGTGAGTGAGCGGGGTGAGTGAGTGGGGTGAGTGAGTGAGTGGGGTGAGTGAATATGATGAGTGAGTAGGTTGAATGAGTGGGGTGAATGAGTGGGGTGAGTGAAAGACTGTTGAAATGGTGAATAGATGGTTATGATTGAAAATGATACAAGAAGTGAAATGAGTGGTTTGAGTTTAGTTGATTGAGTGAGTGAGTGAGTGAGTGATGGGGTGTGTGTTGTGTGAAAGGTTGTGCGTGAGTAGTCGTTGAGTGGAAAGACATACGTGAGTGGTGGTCGCGTGCAACGGTGGCATTAGCACTGTCGTCACGAGAGAGGGCGAGGTCTTCATGTACGGCAAAGACACGGCACACTGTGACACTGCCACAGGTCAGTGGTCACTCAGTGGTCACTAAACTGTCACTCAGTGGACAATAAACAGTCATTCAGTGGTCACTAAACAGTCACTCAGTGGTCAATAAACAATCAATCAGTGATAACGAAACAGTCACTCTAGTGGTCACTAAACATTTGGAAAAGGTGGTCACTAAACGTCACGTGGTCACAGTAAGTGACTAAGCTCAGTGGCAGTGACTAACGTAGGGGTACTAAACAGTCACTCTAGTGTCACTAAACAGTCACGTGGTCACTAAACAACGCTCAGGGTCACTAAACGTCACTGTAGGGTAACTAAACACGTGCACGTCCTAGTGGTCACTAAACAGTCACTCTAGTGGTCACTAAACATCGCTCTAGTGGTCACTAAACAGTCACTGCAGTGGTCACTAAACAGTCACTCAGTGGTCACTAAACAGTCACTCAGTGGTCACTAAACAGTCACTCAGTGGTCACTAAACAGTCACTCTAGTGGTCACTAAACAGTCACTCAGTGGTCACTAAACAGTCACTCATATGGCACTAAACAGTCACTCAGTGGTCACTAAACAGTCACTCAGTGGTCACTAAACAGTCACTCTAGTGGTCACTAAACAGTCACTCTAGTGGTCACTAAACAGATCACTCAGTGGTCACTAAACAGTCACTCAGTGGTCACTAAACAGTCACTCAGTGATAACTAAACAGTCACTCAGTGGTCACTAAACAGTCACTCAGTGGTCACTAAACAGTCACTCAGTGGTAAACTAAACAGTCACTCTAGTGGTCACTAAAGAGTCACTCTAGTGATCACTAAACAATCACTCAGTGGTCACTAAACAGTCACTCAGTGGTAACTAAACAGTCACTCAGTGATAACTAAACAGTCACTCTAGTGGTCACTAAAGAGTCACTCAGTGATCACTAAACAGTCACTCAGTGGTCACTAGAGTAACACTCCATGTACTAAATAGTCCTCTAGTGATCAAAGCAATGTTGCCTCTGTGGTGCAATAGTTCTAGTGCAGCTAACAGTCTCGTGCCATGTGTGTCAATGTGCTCTGTGTCGTGTTGTGCGTGTGTGTGCTGTGTACGTGTGTCGGTCTCGTGTGTGCGTGTGTGCGTGTGTGCGTGTGTGCGTGTGTGCGTGTGTGCGTGTGTGCGTGTGTGCGTGTGTGCGTGTGTGCGTGTGTGCGTGTGTGCGTGTGTGCGTGTGTGCGTGTGTGCGTGTGTGCGTGTGTGCGTGTGTGTCGTGTGTGCGTGTGGCGTCGTGTGGCGTGTGTGCGTGTGTGCGTGTGTGCGTTGTGCTGTGTCGTGTGTGCGTGTGTGCGTGTGTGCGTGTGTGCGTGTGTGCGTGGTGCGTGTGCGTGTGCGTGTGTGCGTGTGTGCGTGTGTGCGTGTGTGCGTGTGTGCGTGTGTGCGTGTGTGCGTGTGTGCGTGTGTGCGTGTGTGCGTGTGTGCGTGTGTGCGTGTGTGCGTGTGTGCGTGTGTGCGTGTGTGCGTGTGTGCGTGTGTGCGTGTGTGCGTGTGTGTGCGTGTGTGCGTGTGTGCGTGTGTGCGTGGCTGTGTGCGTGTGTGCGTGTGTGCGTGTGTGCGTGTGTGCGTGTGTGCGTGTGTGCGTGTGTGCGTGTGTGCGTGTGTGCGTGTGTGCGTGGTGCGTTGCGTGTGTGCGTGTGTGCGTGTGTGCGTGTGTGCGTGTGTGCGTGTGTGCGTGTGTGCGTGTGTCGTGTGTGTGCGTGTGTGCGTGTGTGCGTGTGTGCGTGTGTGCGTGTGTGCGTGTGTGCGTGTGTGCGTGTGTGCGTGTGTGCGTGTGTGCGTGTGTGCGTGTGTGCGGTGTGTGCGTGTGTGCGTGTGTGCGTGTGTGCGTGTGTGCGTGTGTGCGTGTGTGCGTGTGTGCGTGTGTGCGTGTGTGCGTGTGTGCGTGTGTGCGTGTGTGCGTGGTGTGCGTGTGTGCGTGTGTGCGTGTGTCGTGTGTGCGTGTGTGCGTGTGTGCGTGTGTGCGTGTGTGCGTGTGTGCGTGTGTGCGTGTGTGCGTGTGTGCGTGTGTGCGTGTGTGCGTGTGTGCGTGTGTGCGTGTGTGCGTGTGTGCGTGTGTGCGTGTGTGCGGTGTGCGTGTGTGCGTGTGGCGTGTGTGCGTGTGTGCGTGTGGCGTGTGTGCGTGTGTGCGTGTGTGCGCGTGTGCGTGTGTGCGTGCGTGTGCGGTGTGTGCGTGTGCGCGTGTGTGCGTGTGTGCGTGTGTGCGTGTGTGCGTGTGCGTGTGTGCGTGTGTGCCTGTGTGCCTGTGTGCGTGTGTGCGTGTGTGCGTGTGTGCGTGTGCGCTTGTGCGCCTGTGCGCCTGTGCGCGTGTGCGCGTGTGCGCGTGTGCGCGTGTGCGCGTGTGCGCGTGTGCGCGTGTGTAAGTGTGTGTGTAAGTGTGTGTGTGTTTTACATTGACCATTTTATGATAACGCAAATACAGTTTTATCGTCCTTGTTGGAAAATATAATCGCTTTACCGTTCAACACAAAACGAGACATTTTACAAGTAAAATCCCGTTATATGACGGGTAAAATTGCCTTGACTTGAGTAACTATGTACGTGCTACAGTGTTAAAAACGGAACTAACTGCACCTGTGAGTGTCTGTGTAATGGTGTCACATAAGGAGTAAGGGCGGGTCCCATAATAGTGGCCTTGTTTGCCAGAAACATCCAACATATACTATCAATGTAGGCAGTATAGCCTACCTTTGCCTGACAGTAAGTGTCCGTGTATCCAGGCGCAGAAACACATCCCGGGTAGACAGATGCAATGTCCGTCCTTGGACGTCCCGTTTTGGCACGTGATGTCGGAACACTTGTCTCGTTCGCAAACGTCGCCTTCGTACCCGCTCATACAGTTGCATCTAACCCGGCCCGCGTCGTCCACGATACACCTGCCATTGTGCTGACAAGGCGAATCGCTGCCACACTTGTGGGTGTCCGTCTCATAGAATCGGCCTGAAATTATAAAAGTAAGTTCTTATACAACGCAGTATCCAGTTGTCAGAACAGATCGAAGTCTTTACATTTAAAGCCATGATCAGTCGAACTCCGTCTTGGCTTGTCTGGGAAGCACCCAGCAAACTTGCAATTAATGTAAGAAGATTATTCCTACACTAATATCAAATTAGATGGATAAAATAAATAAAAAGGTTGTAATTATATACTACAAATATATATATATATATATATATATATATATATATATATATATATATATATATATATATATATATATATATATATATATATATATATATATATATATATATATGAAAAGAGTATACGTTGTTATTGTTCGTGGTTGCTGCATTTTTTTACTTTCACACAGGTGTCATGGAAAAACGATGTTCTCGAAAAACAATTGAAGAACCTGATATCCAGCCAAAACATAAAAACACGCGATAAAAACAGATTGTGGACAGATTTCAAGAGTAAACGTGATAAATCCGTTTTGTGGTATTCTCGAATAAAATCAATTTCCTACTTCTTGCACAATATTTAAATGAGGACTTTTATGCTAAGATGGAATGCATACATACAAGGATTTAAAACGAGTGCAAATATTACGTGAAACGTTACCAGTGAATCCTTGCGCGCAGATGCAGGTGTACTTTCGATGACCATCCACGCACGAGGCGCCATTGTTGCATTTGTTGCCGATAACATTGTCCGAGAAGATGTCACAATCGGCTCCTTCCCACACTGCAAAATTTTACCGTAAAATCAACTTGCGCATTAACGCATATTTGTTTTCACGCATATACGCGCAACCACTTAGCCCCCCAACATACACAGGCACACACGTACACACGTACTCACACATAGTAGCAGGCAATAGCAGCCAGCTGAACCAAACAAAACAATGGCGCCACATGTAGGGTGTTTTGAATTATATATATATATATATATATATATATATATATATATATATATATATATAATATATATATATATATAGTAAAACGTGAAAAGTATATCAGAACTAGATGATCGAAACTGGATACGTTTTTTTACAGGAGCAAGCAATGGTTGTAAAAGCTATTGTTGCTTACACGAACGTGCTAGGTAAGTAGCTATACAGATCTTGACAATGAGACTATGTCGGACAGGATCCCAATGCAGTGACTTTTGAAGTGGCGTAGAAAGAGTAATGTGTATAGAAATCATATCGACCAAGAGTCTTACTCGGCTGGCAGACTTCGGCTCCTGTTTCCGGGTCGCACACGGTGTGTCTTCTCGGGCCGTCAGATGCAATGCAATGTCGGTCACACCTGATACACGCGGTACTGCAGGGACACGCTGCGGACAAGTGTACACATCGGTATACAACCAATGCAATTGGAATGTGCAACAAATCCCGGAAATCTTATTATATGTGAAGGTAAATGTTTAAATGGTCAGTATGTAGTAGTTGTTCAACATTAATTTGTCAACAGTTGGGCGAAAAGAGTGTTGGTGATGTGACGGAGAGAATAGTTAGGTGGAAAATAAATATGCAAGAGAGAGAGAGAGAGAGAGAGGAGAGAGAGAGGAGAGAGAGAGAGAGAGAGAGAGAGGGAGAGAGAGAGAGAGAGAGAGAGGAGGAGAGAGAGAGAGAGAGAGGAGAGAGAGAGAGAGAGGAGAGAGAGAGAGGAGAGCGAGTGAGTGAGTGAGTGAGTGAGTGAGTGAGTGAGTGAGTGAGTGAGTGAGTGAGTGAGTGAGTGAGTGAGTGAGTGAGTGAGTGTGTGTTTGTGTGTGTGTGAGTGATTGTGTGAGTGAGAGAAAGGAGAGATGGTGAGTGCGAGAGAGAGAGAGAAACGACACACACACAATATATATATATATATATATATATATATATATATATATATATATATATATATATTTTTTTTTTTTTTTTTATGTGTGTGTGTGTCGTTCTTCTCTCTCTCTCTCTCGCACTCACCATCTCTCCTTTCTCTCACTCACACAATCACTCACACACACACAAACACACACTCACTCACTCACTCACTCACTCACTCACTCACTCACTCGCTCGCTCTCTCTCTCTCTCTCCCTCCTCTCTCTCTCCTCTCTCTCTCTCTCTCTCTCTCTCCCTCCCTCTCTCTCTCTCTCTCTCCTCTCTCTCTCTCTCTCTCTCCCTCTCTCCTCTCCCTCTCTCTCTCTCTCTCTCTCTTGCATATTTATTTTCCACCTAACTATTCTCTCCGTCACATCACCAACACTCTTTTCGCCCAACTGTTGACAAATTAATGTTGAACAACTACTACATACTGACCATTTAAACATTTACCTTCACATATAATAAGATTTCCGGGATTTGTTGCACATTCCAATTGCATTGGTTGTATACCGATGTGTACACTTGTCCGCAGCGTGTCCCTGCAGTACCGCGTGTATCAGGTGTGACCGACATTGCATTGCATCTGACGGCCCGAGAAGACACACCGTGTGCGACCCGGAAACAGGAGCCGAAGTCTGCCAGCCGAGTAAGACTCTTGGTCGATATGATTTCTATACACATTACTCTTTCTACGCCACTTCAAAAGTATATGTATATGTATATAGGGAGTTAGAAGTGCAGAGAGAGAGGGAAAGACGTAGGAAGAGAGAAACTGAGATAGAGAGAGAAGAGAGAGAGCGAGAAAGGGAGGTAGGGGGAGACACACAGAGAAGAGAGAAAGGGTGAAGGTTCCAAATACTAGATAATAATAAAAGAAAGGGAACGTGGGGGTGATGAGAGGATGTAGTTGTGGCGGTAATGGGTAAGTGTTTCTTTTCACTTCGTAAGTTATCGCGAAGATTATGATTTCGAGACCAATTTCAAACTGTAACTCGCAGAAAGTAGATACTTCCGGGCTCTGGTTGGTGGCGCCACTTGTGTGACATGTACATTCATCGATTTTCCTGCGCACCATTTAAATATGATACTGGAATTTGGTTGCTGAAGAATTGATAGAATTACGCAAAACAGATATAAGAACCAAAATGCCGCATACATTTACTTTCAGGCTTGAGACTATGAGAGCGAGTGTCGTCTTTCTTTTCGCCTTCCTTTCGTTGACGTCTGTGGCTGCTATCGCAGCGGAAGAAGTAAGTGACTATGTTAACGTTGCTGGTTGTCTCGCATTTGCAGTACTTAGTGAGCCAATGAGGACACAAAGGAAAATAGTTGTGTGAGAAAAAATCTTAAGCCGAGTAGAATCGTCATTCTTATTAGTTTACCAATGAAATTCACTGTTAATACCTTAGCGTTTCGTTCTCGGACATAACACAATTTATTTTTCAGACTGTTGATGTAGTGTCGATCCTTGGATGATTGCGTTCACTATTCAATGCTTCAGTTCTCTCAGTTCTATGAATGAGTACCTGGCAAAACACAGTGGTAGATATGTGTGTACGAATTGTCGTCCCCCTTAATGCTGAGTAGCTGGATGGTGTTTGCTAGCACATATATAAAACGACGCTGTAGGACACTGAACGTGAGCGAATCTGTGATTGCCCAACAGAAAGAAAAGGATGTACCAAGGGTCGCCGTGAATGAAGAGAACGAAGACGTCTTCGGTGAGTTAGGCACTTTTCGCGTATTTACAACGTATATATATATATATATGCATATGTTTCCACTTGTTCGTTTCATGATATATATATATATATATATATATATATACATATATATATATATATATATATATTCATATTATATATATATATTATATTATATATTATTTATCAAATTAATATATATATAATATATATATATATATATATTTATATATATATATATATATATATATTGTACAGTGCACGTGCTAGTGCATGTTCGTCACCGTGTGATACGTGGATGTGTGCTTGTGAATTTGTAGATGTGTGTACATATGTGTATGTGTGCCATAATAATTATTGAATTGATATGTTTTTTATTAGTGCACTATAACCTAGAAGTGTTCTACTGAAATGTATGCAACTGAACTTTTTGTCGTTTACGTATTATATTACGAAAATAATGCAAACTAAATGTGTTATTCAGCCGAATATCTTACTGAGATGTGTTTTCTTCTTTTTCAGTTGACGGTGTTCAATGTTATATATATATATATATATATATATATATATATATATATATATATATATATATATATATATAGGTGTATTTATAATGCTGTTCTACAAACAATAATGACGTTTGATTTTAAAATGCTAATTATGTACCACAACTGCTTTAGTAACACACTATTAATGATCGGCTACAATATAGTAATTATATGTAAAGTAATGCGAACAAATATAAAGCAGCGTGTGTTTCAGCAATACGCCCTTCTACATGACCACCCGAAGAAAGCTTTGTACCACCGTCACAACCATCACCACAAATGCACCAGGGGCGAGGTTTACACCAAATCAGGGTAGAGGAACAAACTCATGCATCGGTGGTTGCCTATGCTGGTTCTGGAACTCCGCATACTACGCCGTGTGGACGTCTTATGGCTGCAAGAGCAAAGGAAGACATGGATGCGGTGCTGCCGTCTACAACTTTGGCATGATGAGATAGCGCTGGTGTCAAGTGAAACGTGACAACGGAGTTGTTATGAACACACCGCGGACAGGCGTGTCAAATGCTCCGGAAGTAGCTGCGCTCGCTGGGTGATGCACGTGGTTCGTCGTGTGTCCGTAGGAGGTCTCGACAACGCAACCAGCCGACTGCGTGAAAGGCGGAGTCAATGAACGTTATCACTTGTATGCACTCGGCTCTTTGTAATTGAATATTATGGTAAATTGACGATAAAAACATGAAAAGTAGATATAATTACTCCGTTCAGCAACTAATCTATCATCGATAATTTGTTAAGTGATACATTTCTTTGTATCACGGATGGCTGTCTAGAAACATCATATGACATTACATGTTGTCAGCAATATGGTCATATAAAACGTAATCCACCACAATGGACGTGTTGTGAATTAAATATGAAAGTAATGTATGGGCTATAGGAATTTTGTAGTGGAATGATTAGTTTCGTACGATACGTACACACTTAAAAGGAGGCTTAAACGCTTCAATCACACATAAGAACATACCGGAGCCAGGTGTATTTTAGATAATGTTTCAACATGAAAATCGTTTCCAGTGGTTGTCGCAATTGCGCCCAAGTTGGCTCCTCTGTAATCAATTTTAACGTTTCAGTTTCTCATTTACCTTATCATTATACATTTCTGCACAAAATATGGTGTTTTATTTCATAGGGTAGGTGTATGTGTATGTATATACGTATGTGTATACATGGGTGTTCAACACAGAAAAAGTAAATTAAAATACAAAAATATATATAATTGGCACGTTGGTATATGCGGAATGGAAAAGTTACCTGAGTAATGTTTAGTTTATAAATTTCCTAAACGGTACTTGTGCCGACAAGTTTCAAATAGCTACGCCGTTCGATTCATTTTGCTGAAAGCGCATAATTTGAATTTGGATGGAAACATGGACAGTTTCGCCAACGAAGCGCGAACTAATCCCCTCGTGTCATCTCTTCACTTATGAGCATCTTGCAGTATTGCGTTTGAACGTTGTTCATTGGACATAATTCGTTGTAATTTAATTTAGGTGTTTTTGTATTTCAAACCCGCACACAAATGGTGTTGTTGACCTCTGGTGTCCCTGGTTTCGTGTATACATTTTTAGTAATGAAACAAATGGTAAAGACATTGAACATTCACATTAATTAAATAGAACGACTCAAACTAAATGCAGCTTGAGTGTTATAAATGTGTGCACGTTTGGAAAATTATTTCAAATAAAGTGTGGGACCGTGCACATTAAAGCATGGTAACATATATTGTAAATGGTATGTTCTTATGATTGTGCAATGTTTTCTCTAGCGTTTCAGTCCTTCATTAAATAAGATCATACATGATGTGATATTTACATAATCCAGTGTCATGTAACCCGTTCTACGTGACATTATACATTTGATAATTATATGTTGCAACATTCAACATAAAACCAACTGACACAGCCAAGATAAAATGTAGGTTTCTAATTTGTATTGACTACAAATTACCGGTGACTCACTCACTCACACGCACGCACACTCACTCACTCACTCACTCACTCACTCACTCACTCACTCACTCACTCACTCACTCACTCACTCACTCACTCGCCCCCTCATTCACTCACTCACTCATACTCACTCACTCACTCACTCCTTATTCCCTCCAGCACGCAGTCACCCATGCACTCATTCACTCACACACTCACCCACTCACTCACTCACTCCTTATTCCCTCCAGCAGGCAATCACCCATTCACTCACCCACTTACTCACTCACCCACTCACTCACTCACTAATTCACTCCCTCTTCGCTCGCTTCCTCGCTTGCTTACTAATCAATTAGTCATTTAATCAGTTACTCAATTAATAAATCAATAAATTAATAAATTAATCAGCCAACCAATCAACCGATCATTCACTCAGTCAGTCAGTCAGTCAGTCAGTCAGTCAGTCAGTCAGTCAGTCAGTCAGTCAGTCAGTCAGTCAGTCAGTCAGTCAGTCAGTCAGTCAGTCAGTCAGTCAGTCAGTCAGTCAGTCAGTCAGTCAGTCAGTCAGTCAGTCAGTCAGTCAGTCAATCAATCAATCAATATGTCTATCAATATAATAGTCAAAAAATAATCAATCAACCAATCAATCAACCACCAAATCACTCAACCAACCATTCAATCAATCAACAAATCACTCACTCGTCTCAAGTCCTATCAGGTCGTAGGGGAGACAGGAGGAAGGCAGATGCCGCGAATATTCCATGCCGGGGCGGAGTAATGCCTTTCAGAATCGTCTTTAGAAAACAGTATTACAGAATAATAAGAAAAAGAAGATGTGTCACCTTCTTTTCAAACTATCTGTACTCACTCCCGCGAATGCACACATTGAGGCAGCTGTGAAACAAACGGAAGTACGAACATATCAGGAATACACAAACATGTATTTAATCATCGTACTATTATATGTACGATTGTAACTGCGTAAACTTATAAGGTAGCGCCACTTCTTTTTCCGGATCAATGAGCCCGTCACGGTTCAGTGGGAGTCGCGTCGGGGACTATGACCTATACGTATAGCAGACCTTCACGCAAAAGGTTGTTCTCTCCGTATAGTAAGTTGAGTGGTTTCTCGACACGTTTAGCCTAACACCAAATATGTATATGCGTTTGTCCGCACGCCTTGTGTAGGATCATGACCTATAACTATTATACTCAACGTGGCAGTTTCGCGAAGTTCTGTTTTGATTTATTTTGTCGGTTATAGGGAGATATCGTGACCCTATTCCACAAATAGGGTTGAGACTATTTAACTATGCGCATAGTACCATCAGATATGACTGTTGTCTCTAACTAGAAACAAAAAGTAACCGGAAATTACGGAGTTTGTAAATTACGATACTACGAAAACTACGCGTGTGTTAACTGCGTAAATCACACATACGGCACCACTTGTGACCGTAGTCACTAGACGGTCACGGATGAATGAACACAGTGAGTTGCGACGTATGGCGCTTCACTTATGTTCAGCTAGTTTCAGGACGAACGATCATAGACTGGTTTCTTTTGATACCTAGCCTGTGTGCGACTGGTAGAAAGAGCATAAGTTTCGAGTGACATCTAGCCTATAGGTGACGATGTTTCGGTCAACTCACGCACAGTTTGAGTTCAGTTTATTTGACATCAGCGTTCACGTGAACGATTATCGTTTATACTAGATCAGACTCCCAAGCGCCAAATCTGATGCTGATATGGATATGTGTAAAATATTGTAAAGCCTTAATTTAATTTTTAGATCTATTTATTTTAATGTTTTAAACTATTTATAATTTTTTTATAAGTTTAGTCAAATACATTGACTTATCGGCGTAACATTTTTACAAACAATATGTTTTAATGTCTTAATTTTTTTTAATTACTTTTATTGATATATATATCATATATTCTCTACAGTATAATTTATATTTACGCTAATGTCTTAAATTATATATTATTTGAATCTATTTTAACAAATATACTTTGCATGATTTAAGTACTCATTTCAATCTTTTTGATTGCCCAGAGAGAGTGAAATAAACTATTATTATTATTATTAACTATACTTGACCCGTTCAGGTCGAATAATCTCGTGAACTATTTGACGGACACTATCGAATAACCTGACCGAGTACGGGTGAAATGCAGGGGCCGACAAATACTGCAACTTAAGTTTGCCTTAAGGAATTATGTTCTACGATATCTCACTCACACACACACACAGCACGCACGCACGCACGCACGCACGCACGCACGCACACACACACACACACACACATTTTATTACAGAAAGACGAAGAGGGTGATAATTTGTTTGACTTAAGGGATTATGTTCTACGATATCACCACACACACGCACGCACGCACGCACGCACACACCACACACACACATACATACGCACACGAATATATATATATATATATATATATGGTTCCGTTGCTAGAAATAGCATTATGCAATTGTCTGAATTTCTGTGAACACTTATGAAGTGTTGAATGAGTAGAAATTGACTTTTTTGCATCGTGGCATCAGAGCTGTTAAAATATGACGGGTGACTGTCGGTGGTGTTCTGCGTATTGATGCTGGACTAATTTTTATTGGTGACGTAATCACGACAGGGCACTGTCTGATTCTAGGAGAAATGAAGATGTATCGCGCTTCAAAGTAATTTGTGCGAAACTGAGGTATTACAATGTCGTGATGTCTATCTGCGTAGTTATAGGAAATGAATGAAACGTGCTAATGGCCGCCTATGGAAAAGTCAAATGTGATCTTACGGCAGATACAGGGGCGCCTTCCCGTACAGTCGTGTGAACATTATTAATTATGATTTGACATGTTACTGGTTATCAGAACTGTAATTCTGTCAGGTGTTATGTGGTTACTGCGATGTGTCAATGTACTGCTTCAATTATCCTGTTACCTTACTTTAGGACGGTTCTGATCATCGTCGCAAGTCAGGGTTGTTTGCCATGCAAACTTGCCCTTGCAGATTCCCTAAGTGCAGATACAAATTGAGCAGAGTCGAACTAAGCGTAAGGTAAAGATAAGTTATTTATGGCGCAGTATGCAATTATTAGGAGAGTTCAAAGTGCATTAATTTATACTCTCTGGCAGTCATATCCACCACTGTCTATAGTCAGGTACTCATTCATAAAGCTGAGTGAACTAGAGTAATGTAGAGTGAAAAAACTGCCAAAGATTTTACACGGCAGTACAAGATTCGATATCGGGTTCTCTTAGTCTACAATCAGGAGTTCTAGCCACTGCGCCACTGCGGCACTGCGCCACTGCGCCACTGCGCCACTGCGGCACTGCGCCACTGCGCCACTGCGCCACTGCGGCACTGCGCCACTGCGGCACTGCGCCACTGCGCAACAACTTGTCCTTTGGTTTAATTAATCTCGTCCTTGAGAACAGCACAAATCCCCGCTAATATTTCAATATATATTCACATATACACAATTCATCAAACGTTCAGTATAATGACACGTTTGCCCTGTCGCACCACCAGCTGAACGGACTTGTGTATTCAAAAATATGGTTTTATATCCCACACATTGCATATAACACGAGCAGCTGGTAGCTGACATACTTCAGAGTGACATCACATAAACGGAAGCCAAACTTATTCCTAGAGCCATCTACCATCGCAAGTGCCACACATTGAAAATGTATTGGTTTGAGAACATCATTCAGGCTTAATCTACATGATCTCTATGTGTAATCCTTAGTCCGGCAGGAACCTGAGCGTGGATCGTCGACAATGACTTACCAGAGCAGCAACCACCCCTCATGTACACGGTGTCAACCGAGAGTGTCGATGTCCCTCCGCCGCCTGAGTTTACAATGTATGTATACAATGTGTATACAATGTATGTATACAATGTGTATACAATGTGTATACAATGTGTATTCAATGTGTATACAATGTGTATACAATATATGTATACAATGTGTAGACAATGTATGTATACAATGTGTATACAATGTATGTATACAATGCGTATACAATGTATGTATACAATGTATGTATACAATGTGTATATGATGCATGCATACAATGTATATATACAATGTATGGATACAATATATGTATAACATGTTTATACAATATATGTATACAATATATATACAATGTATGTATACAATGCGTATGCAATGTATGTATACAATGTACGTATGCAATGTGTATACAATGTATGTATACAATGTGTATACAATGTGTGTATACAATGTGTGTATACAATGTATGTATACAATGTATGTATACAATGTGTATACAATGTATGTATACCGTGCGTATACAATGTATGTATACAATGTATATACAATGTGTGTATACAATGTAGGCATACAATGTATGTATACAATGTTTATACAATGTATGTATACAATGTGTATACACTGTATGTATACAATGCATATACAATGTATGTATACAATGTATGTATACAATGTGTATATGATGTATGCATACAATGCATATATACAATGTATGGATACAATATATGCATAACATGTTTATACAATATATGTATACAATGTATACACAATGTATGTATACAATGTGTATACAATGTATGTATACAATGTATGTATACAATGTGTATACAATGTATGTATACCGTGTATACAATTATGTATACAATGTATGTATACAATGTGTATACAATGTATGTATACAATGTATGTATACAATGTGTATACAATGTATACAATGTGCATACAATGTATGTATACAATGTGTATACAATATATATATATACAATGTGTATACAATGTATGTATACAATGCGTATACAATGTATGTATACAATGCATATACAATGTATGTATACAATGTGTATAAAATGTATGTATACAATGCATATACAATGTATGTATACAATGCATATACAATGTATGTATACAATGTGTATACCCTGTATGTATACAATATGTATACACTGTATGTATACAATGTGTATACACTGTATGTATACAATGCGTATACACTGTATGTATACAATGTGTATACAATGGTCTGTCCCAAAAAGTGACACTTTCACAATTTCTGCAGTCATTGTTAGGATTCATTTCGGACAAGGTGCGGTATTCCAGGACGCCAACAGCGCTTGGTGCGCACCGTCCGCATAGATGGGGGTGTGCCGTGTTGCAGGATGTTGGTCCACTCTTTGTGATGTAATGATTACAGTCACATTATTTCCCATTCCGCATTGAGTGTTATATCCCAGGTGTACAAAACGCAAAAAAAGTGTCAAAATATGGGACCATATAATTATGGTTCCGTTGCTAGAAATAGCAATTACACCTGCAACTATCTCATTGTGGACGTGCAAATAATAGTTTGAATGCAGCACGGGTGCATTAATTTAATCCGGAACTGATCAATGCATCCTACAATACAACTCTTGTTAGGGTGATATCCTTATATTATAATATCAGCATCTTTAGGGAATAACTATATTTTGTTCAGTAGTGTAGATACATTTATTACACTACCCATCTCATCGGGTTTGTTCATTATAAGTGTCAAATGTTGCAACAGTTTAATTTGTTGAAAGTAGTAATAAAGGAGTATGTTATGCAAAGATAAATATATTATGTGTAACAACAGTTGGATATTCATTCATAAAATGCATATACCGTATTGTCCCAAATAGACGCACACTACCTAATAGACGCCCACCCCTTTTATATGTGAAACAGTCTAGTGACATTTTTATTATAGCGGTGATGGTATCTAGAAATTATTTTTGAATATGAACATTGACATGGACATGACCAAACAGTAAAGTGTCCTTTTTACACTAACATGTGATATTTGTAACTTACCAGAACATGCTATTTAAGCTAAAGAAGATGTCCCATATAATGTTAAGATTCTGTTCGAAGAGGTTAACTGTTCACCAAGTACACTGAAATTGTAAAGTAAAGTTCATTAACATTCATCTTCACAGTCTACACTCATATGTCCAGGTACGACGAGTATTGTCATTCTGCATTTTAAATGCAACAGAGTAGAAACTACAATTATTAGCTACGATGTCAACAAGAATAATGTAATTCAAAAGCAATAACTGTGGGTAGGGCAACAGAACCGTTACGCATGAGACTTTCGTAAGTCAATATATAATATAATTATGGTAAACGTAAATGCCTACCACATAGGGCTTTTACTTGTTATTTTATGATACTATCATGTGGGCTAATCAAACAAATGACATATTGGTTTACGTTAAATTAAAACCCAACTATTCGTGTAAACTTTCTCAGTAACAACACGGTAAACAACATATGGTGCCGCTTACATATTTTACTGCATCACTCAAGACAAACACAACACATTTAATGGATTTATGCAACCGGATTTGACTACAGACAACATAAATAATAAATTGTTTCTTTGGATTAATCGAAAAGTTGGCATTCAGAATAATTACGCCTGTTATTGATTCATGGTTCTATACAGTTCTAGTCAGGACCACGAACATAGATATCGTGTGTCGGACGCACAGAGTTAGATCATTAAACTTCACCCTATAGACTAGAGTGACAAGCTGGCCCGCTGCACTGAAGCCGCTGTGGACCACTGGCTGCCATCTACTTGCCAGGCAGGAAGTGCTGTACTCACTGGCAGGATATATAGAATAGAACTGTTGAGCAACGTAATAAATAAAAAAAGTCTGCTAAGACGAAACTTGGCCTAGTTAAGACAGCTCATGATTAATTTATGTAGTAGGCCAGCAGGGCCAGCTGTTGAATGTTTTGAGTTGGTTCACTGTGTTGGGGTAGGGGTCTAAATATGTGTCACTGTGGTTCCTTGGCAATGTTAATAATGATCCAGTGGGATAGGCTGTAGCCTCCAGCTTAGTCATTAGGGGAAGGGCTGTGACCCGGATTATATAGAACCCATGTCATTGGGATGGAAATCGATCATCTATCTGCCCTGACAAGATGGGTCATCAGCGCATACCTGCCAGTGTGGACAAAGACATATGCAAAAAAACACTCAGATTATCACACATGGGAATATATGCCATCGTCCCGTCATGAAATGACCAAACTAATTTTGTTTGGGTGGACATGAAAGAGAAACTGTGGTCATTTTAAGGAAACCTGTTACTATGAAATCCCTGCTATTTGTTTGTAGTTTGCCTTTTTTTATTCATACCTAACCCTATTTTATGTATTCATTGTTATTACTATTGACACAGTATAATTAGTTAGTTGACTACCTTAATATTACTACTTTTCTACCTTTCTACCTTTTCTACTACTGTTGTTGTTAGTAATGTTGGCAGCTCTGTTTTGTTGTTGTTTTCCCTATTCTCTCATCCACTTTGCATGGTCTGTTTTTTAATATGTCAAATTGTTATTAATTATATAGGTCTGGGTGATCTCGCCAATGTCTTTTGAGGACGGACTTCAGTTGGTTGATTTTTAAATTACTTTTTTTTGTAAAACACCACAACAATTGTGGATCTGGTAGAATAACAAATTAAATAATAATAAGCTGTACTCACCCCACACACAGTGAGACACTGTATAGTAAGTATAAGCCTGTTGATTTGTTTCATACTGGCATATTAGTGAGGCAACTGTTTGAACACATTGTACACAATTAAACAACCCTGACTAACTGATAAAAACAAATAAATAACGTGATAATTATGTAGAAAACTTGGTGCAGTCCTATATACAGGGATACAGCATTCTGCCTGGCAGTAGCATGACTGTCACCAGCCCGTGTTGACTTCGAAGTATCATATGTCAACTGATAGCGGCCGAGCGATCTTGTTCTACTGGTGTGTTCTATTTATATCTATGATCGGACGTATTGTGCATACTTCAGTGGCGCCACGTGGCAGATTATGTTTCTATTATGCATACTTCAGTGGCGCTACGTTGTGGGTTAGTTATCAACTCTCTTTAGAAGCGCGTCTATTAGGGACACTAGGGTATGTACGAGTTTATTATATTAAATGGAAATAGAACTAATAAAGAACCATACAGCCCGATTCCATAATAAAATAATAAAAACACCACATGTCACATTGATGGGATGAATTGGAACGTCACGTGATTGGATGAATTGAAAGTTTTTTAGGCTTTAGCGGGAAGGGATCTATCCCTTTTATTGTGCTTTTTTCCTAAAGGACGAATTCTGACAGTTGTCAAGCTATGAGATGACTACGTGCTGAATATGTAGGACTTCTGTGTTCAGTGCTAACTACGTGCTGCACTAGTAGAATCTGAGAAGAGTTGGTGGTGATCAACCGATGTTGATAATGTCGGCAGAGGTGGGTGGGCGATAATGGAACGTGTATTGAGAAACGTCTTGTCGGTGAACTGTTGAGCTTCGTAGCTTATAAATTGAACTGGATGGCACCGGACACTATCATCCAGCTGTGCTCGAGCTTCTACAGTGATGAAGCCGTTGACAATGCAAAGCCAAAGGCTCATCTTTATGAACGTTGTGCTGACAGTGCAGATAAAAAACCCTCGACGAAGCGGCAGAGGTGGGCGATAATGGAACGTGTATCGAGAAACGTCTTGTCGTCGATGAACTTTTGAGCTTCGTAGCTTATAAATTGAACTGGATGGCACCTGACAATATCAAAATGTCAGGTATATATTTTACAAAGTTCTAAAGCCATTGTTGATAGTTCAAAACAGTGGTGTATTTACTCAAAATAATAAACCAAAAAATTTTCTTGTAAATTTCATTGATTGCAATAATAATTATATGTGAAACGAAATTGTAATTTGTCTGCATAGTGGTAATTTACACACAATTATAATATTTTAGGTTTTGTTGCAAATTAAATAATTTCTATGATGAGCAAAAAATGTATACAGACGTATATGTATATATATAATGTGTATATATATATATATTTACACTGCATGCATATGTATTAATATTAAATACACACACATACATACGTGAGCGCCGTGGCTCAGGGGTAGGGCATCGGACTCTCGACTAAGAGGACCCGGGTTCGAATCCTGTGCTGCGGTGTTAAAACCTTGGGCAAGTTTATTCACTCTACATTGCTCCAGTCCACTCAGCTGTATAAATGAATACCTGGCTATAGACAAGTGGTGGATATATGTATGAGCACTCTTCGGGCATTAATTGTAGCATATGGCTGGATGCTTCCCAGAGAAGTTGACAGGGTGTTTGATTGAACAGGTCTGCCAGGGAAGTAATGTGTAAAGCGCTTTAAGCAATCCTGAGGATTGGATACTCCGCTATATAAGAACTTACCTTTTGTTACTGGTATTGATGAAATAACTGAATTATGGCGGTCTCATTTTAAACAGCTTTTTAATTGTATTAGGGATATAGTTACTCATATAGACATTCAACAGATAAAATGTGATGCCAAATATACAAATGATATAGTTGTGGAAATTAGTAAAGTTGAAAATGCTATTAAATGCCTAGATATAAATAAGACTTGTGGTATGGATGGTATATATGCTGAACACCTTAAACATTGTGATAAGCGCATTGTGCCTTTACTTGCTATGTGTATAACTGTTTTTTTTTACATGGATTCTTTGTTATATGTTGTGCTAGTTCCTATTATCAAAGATACATGTGGCAATATTAACAGCAAAGACAATAATTATAGACCTAAATTGCATTAGCTAGTATTGTCACAGAATTTTGAAAACATATTGTTACTTGTTAGACAGAATGTCAGTTACGCTGTCAAGAATGTCTAATCAGTTTGGATTTAAGAAAAAATATGGGACAGGCTTGTGTATTTATGTCTTAAAGGAAGTTATTGACAGGCATAAATGGGTCTATGTTTACATGTTTTTTTAGATGCTTCTAAAGCCTTTGATAGAGTGAAATATTCTATCTTATTTAAAAAGTTGATTGACAGGGAGTACCTGGATATATTATTAGACTGCTTATATATTGGTATTCAAATCGGACTATATATAAGGTGGTCAGGCAAATTCTTGGAACATTTTGGTGTTACAAATGGTGTCAGGCAAGGTGGTATACTCTCACCATACCTTTTTAATATATATATATATATATATATATATGGATGTTTTAACCATAGCTTTAAACAAATGTAACATATGATGTGTAATAGGTACTACAACTATCAACCATCTTATGTATGCTGATGACTTGGTAATTATGTCCCCATCTGTACCAGGACTGTCTGAACCGATGCAGGTATGTGGACTATATGGGTTAAATCATGAAACTCACTACAATTCCAAGAAAAGTGCTGTGTTAATATGCAAAAGTAAATATATGAAAAATGTTGATGTTCCATCATTTAAGATTAATGGTGAAACAATCCAGGAAGTTGATAATGTGAAATATGTGGGTAACTTTATTTCTAATACATTACGTGATGACAAAGATATTTTACATGTGTTCCACTGAAGTGAAGCTGACTGCTTAAACCTTTCTGCTCTCCTATGTATACTGCTCAGGTGTGGTGGAATTACACAGTAGCAAGTATACATAAACTTCATGTTGCTTACAATAATGTGTTTCGCTTATATTGCTAAATCAGCTTAAATATTGCAGTGCCTCCACCATGTTTGTAGAATACCATGTACACGTGTACCAGATAGTAAAGCTGTAATTAGAAACCTTGTATATAAATTCATGCGGAGACTTGATGCCTCTTATAATAAGTTGGTAATTGCCATTATCATCAGTGATATAAAATGGCAATCTAGGTCAAGACGACATTGGACCAAAATGTTGTATATACATAATATTTTTTTATTGAATGTACCATTGTGCAATGTTTTTTTTTCTATTTACCATGTGCAATACTTTTTATATTTTCTAGTCACTTGTATATTTTAATGTTTATGTGAACATCTGCATGACAGTCTGAAATAAAGATATTTAATTGAAATACCATAGAAACTAGCTAAAACGTATACCGTGCTCTTCAGTGTTTAGTAGTTTAACTAATTCATAACCAAATTAAGTGATAGTTATGCAGTAATGTCGCCATGGTGATAACATATTTGTATTATTCGACATTAGTCACTTAACTTATTTACTTCGTAGGCCAGATAGGTCCATGCCAGCCGTAGTCAATGTCTAGTATCTTCGTGTTTGGCATCGTCAGCTGTTAGATTTCCACAATTGGGTAGTTTGCACAGAAGAATGCATTTCGTCACACTGTCAAAACAACTAAAACTGTTCAGCTTGCATTCATGACTGCACTGACAAGCAATCATTTGCACTACAGCATCTGGTGCTGGTGTTCCCTCATATAGTCTAATCTCATATCCACATCTTCTCCTTTTGTCTAACTGTGCCCAGCTTGATCAGGTCAATGAGGATTCCTCTCCAAACTGAAGACTGGGTTGTCCTACCCTAATTACATGCATAGGACAATTAGACACTTGTGCAACTCTGACAAAATTACCACACTTGGATATCCAGTATCTGATGCATGTTTCAAAATAGGTTGATGTTAGTTTTGTTAATATGATATGCATGCCTGCGTCTCATGTCATCATAATTAATCTGCCTACATGTATTGATCTTAACCTGGTGAGGAGCATGAAATAACTTGTGTACATATCAGTCATAACAGAAAAAAACATGTATCAGTCAGAAATTGACATAACATTTATTGAGCACAAATGTTATAGGCATAGAATGTGGAAGAGCCCCTACATGGGCTTGACAATCACAATTGAAAGTGTCATAACAAGAGCATTTTGATAACATTGATTAGCCATACACATACACAAACAGAAATGTTGGCAGCAACTGCTCAACCAGTAATAACTAATATACACATGTAACTAGCTACTGAAACTCCACTGTTATACGTACCCCCGGTAATTGCAAGCTTTTTTTAAATGAGCATTGTTATAATACCATGCTACCACTAATGGAACTAGAAGGAAACCCATTATAACAAACAAACAACATTATTTATACCTTGTAAAATACAGGAACAGGATTATAAGATAGCAATCAATACATTGTAAAACACTATGTGCCTGTACCTAACTTTCAAGTTAACTTTATTGGAGGAGTTCTGGAACATATCAATTGGGGTGGGGCAAACATTGTAATTATTAAACATTGGAATATTTTAAATTAAAAAAACCCCGAAAAAAAACATCTACCATTATGATCATTTTCCAGGTTTTTCTGAACATTTTGGAAATTCCTGCTTAAATTATAATTTTAAAAAGTATTGGATTAATATTAATGGACCCCCAATAATAATTTAGGAAGGTAGTTGGGGCAGCTATTGTCACATAAAAAGGGGGGGGGGGGGGAATGCTGTGGGCCCTTTAAAAAAAAGGCCGACCACCCCAGGCCCCCGCGCTTTATTTCTTCCCTAAGCCTGTTAATCTAAAACCCCTTGCTTCATGGGGAATTTTACCATTCTAAATAAAGATACAGCTGACGTCCTAAAACCCCTTATAGCCCTAGGGACCCCTTTAACGTAAGTGAAATGGGCCGCAAGTGAAAAAATTGCCCAAGATTTTTCCCGGAAAATTCAACCCGGGCTCTTTTGAGACCGGAGCTCTTCCCCAACCCCTAAAAAACTAAAAAAAAACCTTCGGCCTTTGGGAAAAAAAGTTACTTATACCCCCTTGGATGCAAAAAAATCAATGGTTCCTTTTCCCTTTCGTTGTTCCCGTCTGTAAAACAAAAAAACATCACAATAATTTCGGGGTAGTCTACCACTGTCCCCTGCCTACACTGTAAAAAAAAACCCAAATGTAAACCGTTAATATATTTGGTTATAAACAAAAAAATTTTAAGAAAAAAAGATTTTACCCATCCATTAGTTTCCATAATATTAGAAAAAAATGTAACTGTTTAAAACTGCTGCTGTGTAAGTAAATAAAAACACTATAGAAAATCAAGTTCGATTTTATTAAAAATTAATTTAAAATTCATAGTTGGGGCTATCCAGTAAATTATATTTTCAGTCAAGGGGCATGGTCCAAAATCCAAAAGGGGGCGCTGACGCAACTAGGCTTTTGCCGTCTTTATGAAATTTTGTTTAAAGTTTTTAAACCTTTTTAAATCCCCTAATTGCTGTTGAAATCACAATTCCAAAATAACATTTGACATACCAATAAGGAATAAAATAGAAAAATGTACTTTTAAAGGGATTAAACCAAATTGGGCCCAAGAAGGTGCCGGGGGCCATCCAAACCGGATGTTTAAAATCCGCTTTCCCCAACCGAATTTTTTACAAAATATTTAAATTTTTTATTTGCCTAATTAAAACTCTAAAATTAATGCCTTTTCAATTGGGGAAAATTGGGGAACGTTCGATTAAATTCAGTGAAAAGGGGGTTTGTTTGGTTTTTTTTTGGGAAAATAACCCCAAATAAAATTTCTGGTTATAAATAGCACATTAAGTGACCTAATGGTTTTCCCCTTCAATGTGTATTAACCAAAGAAAATTTTTTTTGATAATAAACAAAAAAACCAAGAAAAACCCTTTTTGGAACTGAATCATAAAATGTAACGTTAACCCAAAAATTTTGGGAAAGGGCATTAATTGAATGTTTTAATTGGGCAAAATAAAAATACTATTTTGTAAGAAAATTTGGGTTGCGCAAGAAAAGCGGAATTTTAAACATCCGGTTGATGCCACCGGGCACATTCCAGGCTTATTCGGTTTTAAATGTACCTTAATGTACATATTAGCCTTCATTTGGGCATTCCATTTACTTTTAAAAGTTACTAATTGTTTGGGGTTTTAAAAAAATTAAAAAAAGCCAAAAAATTCCAAAACCTAAGGGCGAAAAGCCCCAGGGTTAGCGCCTCTGCGTAATTTGGTTTGGGCCCTTGTTACTGGGATGAAAAATTTATAAAGTTTTTTAATTGAAAAAATTTTTGGGAAATTTTACAAGATTTTACTTGCATTATACATAGACCTTTCTAACCGAACGATTGCATTTCTGTTTTTTATTTTCATTAAAGGTTTGTGGCGTAGGTAATTCCCCTTAATAATCAATTTTTTTTATTTTTTTTTTCTTTTACTTGTTGTAAACCGGGGGCAAACACCTTGAGTTTTTTTCAGTTAAGGGGTTGTTGTTTTTTTGGAGCCCGAAGTTTTTTTTTTAGTTGGTTGGGTTTTTTTCAAAGATACCTGTAAAAACCCTTTTTAATTGTTGGGGTTTAAAACTTTCAATTTTTACCTTTCAGCCCATTACTTGCGATTGGGTCCTGCCCCTGGAAGAATGGGGTTTTTGTTAGAAAGCTTCATGGTGGGTGGCTCCAACTGTGGTAGAGCAAAGAACCACTTTTGTGCGAGCCACATTTGAACAAGAAGCATCAATACGGCCCCGATGATAATGGAGCCAATGATAGTGAGCAACATTTTGTTTTTGTGTCTTCAACATGTCTCTTTCCTGCTCTTCTTCTACAGTAGAAGGCTGCTTTCACAGCCAAGCTTCTGGGGTCATGTTGACTGAATCACAGGTGACATCTTGAGTCTGAAATATGTAAGAAAATGAAGTTGTAGCAGAAGAAGTTAATTTAATAGCGACGTAATTTTTGTGTGACATTTTAAAGGTAACTTGTATGTATATAATTTGAAAATTGGTTGTTAGTGGGACAACTGAATTGTGGTAAGGACAACTTTTGGTTCTACTTGTCCGCTGGACAAATAAAATACATGAAATTAAGGAGGGCACGTG
>JAODUO010001513.1:0-7500 GCA_025642075.2 Ridgeia piscesae
TTATATTTAAATAAAATAGTTAAAAAAGGTGAGATATACTTTAAAGTTATGTGGGTTTCTATGTATTTAGAAAATATTTTAAAAAGCACACAAGACAAGTATCAAATTTTAATTTTATTTAGTCCAGGTTTAATTATTAGAGAATACCAATGTGATTTAATGGGGGCTGTATTTTAAATTTAAATTTAACCCCAAAAAAGTAATTTTTTTACTTTAAAAAAGAAGGGGACTGGCGTGTCATTTGCAGAAATAAAAAGGTCCCCAACCCGACAGACAAAATCCAAAACCAGAAACTTTGTCGTCTTTTTCACCATTTATTCAACTTTTTTTTAGTATATAAGGAATTCCTATACATCCCTGAAGATGCTTGTCAACCCCATGATGATAGTTAACTAAATCATCATTGTATTTATACTTAAAGTAAAAAACGAACAGAGCAAAATAAAAAATGACAGCCCAAAAGGGAAAAAATACCCAAATTTAAACAATTTCACAAAAGTACATGACCAACTATCAAAAATTAACACCTCTAAATCGCAAGGACCAGATGGCTTTCCACCATGGTTTCTAAACAGAATGTTTTTGACATGCATTTTCTATCTGCTGATGAGACTTGTCAAATCTTTATGAATTAGATCAAACCTATGTTGGCATTGGATTGAACACTTACCAGATGGAACTTCGATTAACGCCATGTGTCTTCCTGTACTGAGTGATAGCATGAAACCTGTCATGTACGGCGTTGTGTTCGTATCAAACTTATAACTGATGTCAACAATAGATTTTGCATGTCTCCATTGTCCAAGCAATACAATACTTGATTGAAGTAAGCCCTGCTATTGTCTGTGAACTTAGCTAACTGAAGGGAAAAACGACCTATTATTTACCGTGCAGGGCACGTAACGCTGACTGGTTATTTGGGTCGGTTTGATGTCCGATTGTTTAGGCAATTTCAACGGAGGCAGGCAGGAAATAATGCAGGTTTCTTTACTCACTTAACCAAAATAAACCCCAAATTATTAAAATTTTATTTAATTTTCAAAAACAAATTTTCCCCTAAACCCCCTTCCACATCAAAATTAACCCCCATTTTAAAATAAATTTTTAACCCCTTTTTAAATAAAAAATTGGTTTTAAACGTTTCCTTGAAGGCATCATAAAATTAAAAAGATTAAAATATTATAAAGGTTTTTAAAATAAGGACATAATGTGGTTAAAAATAATTTCTCCATAAATTTAGCTAAAATCCATATCAAAATGGAGTACGGCCGTATCAATTTAAAACACGTCAAAATCCGTATCAAATACGGGTAAACCAAATCATATGGCAGGTCTGAGATCTGGCTGTGTCACAAACGGGCTATATGACAATGAAGAACAAGTGATTATAATTTCACGGCACAAGGTGTGTGTGAATCCGTCATCAAAGAGTGTCGCAACTTATTGTATTACTAGTTATGTCATATTATTTGATGTCAAGATTCACGTTGAAATCAACTTGTGAACCAAAGCGACTGCCGCCAGTTCTCACAGATGGCAACATTCATGTCAGGTTTATGTGATTGACACCTATCGATATAATGTTAGATGTGTATTTACAGCAGTGATAGTTTGGTTACTAAAATTATACGCCATGTCGGGTCACGATAAAACGTGTCAAAATAAAAACCATCTGGATTACGTTGCCAACATTTATCTATAGTCACTTCAATATGCCATCGTTTTGCAACATAAAATACTTAAGGAAAAATATTTTTTCGAAAAAAACAAAATTTTTGACAATTTGTGATATATATATATATATATATATATATATATATATATATATATATATATATAGGTTTTTTCCAATTTTTTTTTCCCGGGGGGCGGAAAAAATTTTTTTAAAAAAAATTTTTTAAAAAAAAAAAAAAATTTTAAAACCCCAAAAAAAAAAAATTTTTTTTGGGGGAAAAAAAAATTTTTTTTTAAATTGGAAAATTTTTTTAAAAAAAATTCCCCCCTTTAAGGTTTTTTAAAAATTTTGGGCCCCAAATTTTTTTTAAAAATTTTTGGGGGGGGGTTTTTTGGGCCCCCCCAAAAAAAAATTTTTTTGGGGGGGGAAAAAAAAAAGGGGTTAAAAATTTTTCCCCCCAAAAAAAAAAGGGAAAAAAAAAAAAAAAAAAAAATACAAAAAAATTTTAGGCGGGGGGTTTTTTGGGGTTTTAAAAAAATTTTTTTTTTTTTTCCCCAAAAAATTTTTGCCTAAAATTTTTTTGTATTTTTTTTAAATTTTTTTTTCCCTTTTTTTTTTGGGGGGAAAAATTTTTTTTCCCTTTTTTTTTTAAAAAAAAAAATTTTTTTTTTTTTTAAGGGGGGCCCCCAAAAAACCCCCCACCAAAAATTTTTAAAAAAAATTGGGCCCAAAATTTTTCTTAAAAAAATTAAATTTAAGGTTTTTTTAAAAAAATTTTAAAAAAAATTTTTTAAAAAAAAAAATTTTTTTTTTTTTAAAAATTTTTTTTTTTTATTTTTTAAAAAAAAAAAATTTTTTGCCCCCCCTTTTCCCCCCCCAAAAACCCCAAAAAAAATTTTTCCCCCCCCAAAAAGGGGGGGGGGCCCCCCCCCTTAAAAAATTTTTTTTAAAAAAAATTGGAAAAACCCCCCAAAAAAAGGGAAAAATTTTTCATTTTAAAAATTTTTTGGGGGGAAAAAAAATTTTTTAAAAAAGGGGCCCCGGGTTAAAAATTTTTAAAAAAAAAAATTAAAATTTTTTTAAATTTTTGGGGTTTTTTAAAAAAAAGAAAAAGTAAAAAACCAAAACCCGGGGGCCCCTTTTTTGGGGGGGGTTTTTTTGAATTTAAAAAAAAAATTTTTTTTTGGGAAAATTTTTTTTTCCCCCCCTTTTTTTTTTTTTTTTTACTTTTTTAAAAATTTTAATTTTAAAAAATCAAATGGGGCCCCCCCCCGGTTTAAAAAAAAAAAAGGGTTAAAAATTTCCCCCGAAGGGGGAAAAAAATTTAAAATTTTTTTCCCCTTTTTGGGGGGTTTTTTTTTTTAAAAACCCCAAAGCCTTTATTACAAAAGGTTTTTTTTAAAAAATTTTTTTAATTTTGGGTTTTAAAAAATTTTTTTTTTTTAAAAAAAAAAATTTTTTCCCCCCCAAACCCAAAAATTTTTTTTTTGGGGGGGCCTTTAAAAAATTTTTTAAAAAACCCCCCCCCAAAAAAATTTCCCCCCTTGGGGAAAAAAAAAAAAATAAAAGGAAAAAAGGGGGCCCCCCCCCAAAAAAACCTTTTTTTTGGGGAAGGCCCCTTTTAAATTTTTTTTAAAAAAAAAAAATTCCCCCAATTTTTTTTTCCAAAAAAAAAAATTTTTTAAAGGTTTTGGGGTTTTGGGGGGGAAAAAATTATTTTTAAAAACCCGGGAAAATTTTCAATGGAGACATGCAAAATCTATTGTTGACATCAGTTATAAGTTTGATACGAGCACAACGCCGTACATGACAGGTTTCATGCTATCACTCAGTACAGGAAGACACATGGCGTTAATCGAAGTTCCATCTGGTAAGTGTTCAATCCAATGCCAACATAGGTTTGATCTAATTCATAAAGATTTGACAAGTCTCATCAGCAGATAGAAAATGCATGTCAAAAACATTCTGTTTAGAAACCATGGTGTTTAGAATGCCATCTGGTCCTTGCGATTTAGAGGTGTTAATTTTTGATAGTTGGTCATGTACTCCTTTAAGTGAAATTGTTAATTCGGGTATTTTTCCATGTGGGCTGTCATTCATTTATTTTGCTCTGTTCGTTTTTTACTTTAAGTATAACATACAGTGATGATTTAGTTAACTATCATGCATGGGATTGACAAGCATCTTCAGGTATGTATAGGAATTCCTTATATACTAAAAAAAATGTTGAATAAATGGTGTAAACAGACAGACGATGTAACGTGAAGTTGTGGTATTTTAATTTTTGTCTGTACCGAGTTGATATTGGCTTTTTATTGCTTGCTGTTGTATTGCTGCAAATGACACTGCCAGTCCCTTGCGTAGTAATTTTTAACGTAAAATATTATCTTTATGGGTTAATAGTTTAATGTCATTGAAAATACAGCCCATATTAAATCACATTGGTATTCTCTAATAATGTAGGCCAGACCTGGACTAAATAAAATTAAAATTTGATACTTGTCTTGTGTGCTTTTCAAAATATTTTCTAAATACATAGAAACCCACATAATCTAATGTATATCTCACACTTTATAACTATGTTTATTTAAATATATTTCAGGTACAGATGTCATCAAAAGAGAGGAGTAGTCCCCCCCCCCAAAAAAAAACTCATGACAATCGATATACAGGATCATTGGCCACCACTGGATCTGTACTGCAGTCACAAACAACACTGCCACGGAGCTCGTCAGCTCAGAAGCCCAGTGTTCTACAGCCTGAACCAGCCGTTGGTGATGAGCCACTGAGTGGATATCGGTTATTTGACATTCATCCACTGGTGAAGTTTGTCGAACAGTTTCCGTGTCCCACATACTAAAAGAAACAAGATCAGACAAATATTTAAAATAATTATCTTATGTAGCTTCAACACTATGTCAATTTTCATCAACATCAGTCAACAACCTTTCTAGATATCTTGAAAGGTATCTAGATATGTTGACATGCATGGCTAAAAATGGAGAAAACAGTGTTTAAATCCTTGGTACATCTTGTACTACATATCTACTGACAAGGCTATTTCACTTAGAAAGCTCCAGTTTCACAGCTTACCATCAGCTAATGCTTGTACCAGCCTGTACAACCTGCCACCTCTTTCTACCTGTCTTGGTTGCTTCTTTTACTTGCTTTTCAGCTGACATCAACTGTTTTAGTCAATGCCACAGAAACCTGCTTTCATGGCAGCACCCTGCTTGAGATGCAAGTTAATGTTTTCACCATAAGTGTTTTTCAAGTTCATGATAGCACCACATGCCCTGCATGTAAACAAAGTACTGCGCCAAACTCTGTTACATTATTTCGGGGTCAAAAAATAAACATGTTGTTCTTGTTCTTGGGTGATATAATTACTAAAGTTCAATAATCATAAGGTGAAACATAAACAAAACGTCATACATCAGTAATTTAAAACAGTGAAATGGGGGTCAGTGACTCCTGTTAAGACTAAAAAATCGCTATCACATGAGTCAATAGTAGTAATTATACATTTAGTTAACTTCTCAATATACGTATGTATAGTAATTATTACTTCAATAGTAATTCTTTCTTTAATACGATTTGTTTTCTCGTAATAGTTTATTCTATCTCTGATGCAAGTGTACAGGCTTCTCTGTAGTATAAGTAAGTAGAAATAATTATGTAACAATAACCAAATACATATAACATTTCATTGCATCTATCCATATATTTGCATATTACAATTCTAATGACTTTGTGTATTAAACTGACATGTGTAACAATCATATATTGTACATTCGTTTTGACATTTTTGTAAGAGATACATTTTTAAGTTATATGAAAACCCACGTAAACTGTGAGTAACAATTTGTTCCCAAAACTAATTTTGGAGTATCATTTATAACATGAGGCAAATTGTATTTAGGGCACATTTTGGCAAATTCATGTCTTGTCATAGATGTGTGTATATGGGTAGCTTTGCGCGTATCATGACTGTGTATATTATAATTGGGGATAAGATTCCAATTTAATAAGTAAACTGGCATATTATCGTTCCTATATTTATAGAAACTGTTATGTTCTTGCAGTTTTAATTGATCATCTATTTTCAATATTTGAAGTGTTTTAAAAGTTGTTCAATCTGTGAATTGTACCTGTTCAATGTTATTATTCGAACGGCCTTTTTTGAATTCTCAATATTCGACTACCTTTGTATCCCCAAACCGTAATACAATAATTAATATGTGATAGTATTAGAGAATTGTATAGAAGTGTTTTTATGTTTAGCGGCAGTACAAGCTTTAGTTTGTTTAAAGAAACTGTGCGCCAGGTGATGTCGTTGCACAGCTTTTTTCAACAGAAACCATGACCAAAAACAATTTTGTCACCCTTTCCCTCTATGGTGAAATACCTTTTCATATATATATATATATATATATATATATATATTATATATATATATATATATATATATATATATATATATATATATATATTTTTTTTAAAAAATGAAGGGTAAACTATTGACCGTAGCCAGCGATAGTTTATATGTGAGGGTATGATGTGTGTATGCTCAATATACAGAAAGCCAACACAACGCCATCTTGGCACTGAATTCGATCGAACGTCCCGCGACGTTCCATCGACTGTAAATATATATTAATGTAGACATTATGTTTTCACATTGACGGTCATGTCATGCGATATCAATAATTAATTATATGTGAAGTAGCGGTCTCGAGATGTAGATGATTTTAAACATCCGTTCCGGCATCGAGCCAATGCACCTGACGTCGGGCCACCAGTCGACGTTCCATCGGCTGTAAATGTACATTAATGTACATATTGTGCTTTCACATTGACAGACATGTCAGACTGTATCCATATTTAACTATGTATGAAGCTTCGGAATCATGCGGGTTTAGCAGCTGATTGTGGGATGAATTGTAGGATGATTTAAACAAGCGTTACGCAAAACGTACCGCATTTTATACACGTCAATAATACGTAAACGACGGCACAAAGACCCTAGTTGCGTTAGAACGCTCTACGTCGGATAAGTTACTGTGGTACCTCGTTGGAGTAACATAAATTTTTATCGTGGGAAAGTGAAACGTCAAAGGGTATTATGGTTAACTCTGCTCGCCTAAGGTTTACTGCCAAACACTTTTGCTTATAAACTGGACATTTTGTTTAGTGTTTGAATGTGTCACATGCGGGAGCTTTCAAATTGTGAACATTGTTCGGAGCTCTTAATATCGTAACTAAATACAAATGGCAGTACACATTCAACACGTAAACTGTAGTCATCAGAACGTAGTTTCTTTATGTTATATAACACTTGCTCATGACACATGACACAAGTGCGCGGCATTACACCAGTGATGACACAAGCACACTGCAGTTGATGTAGATCGCTGGCAACAGAAGATGCTGCGTGTGGTACTACGTCAGCTGAGTTCGACGACACACGCGCCCGTTTAAGGGTGCAGGAAACGGCGTTTTTTCCATTTTAGTTTTAGCGTGTCCGTGCAAGAAATCCATTTATCTGTAGCCCATTCGTTAATCCAGTGACGGTCCTCGGGATAAAACTTGACGTAAATCAGCAACCATTGGTTTGAGAAGCAGGAAAAGAACCTTCCGTGGCCGGCACTTCCTATGGTTATTTCTTTGTCCCGCTCTATACAGTAATCTTCGAATTTAAATGTGTCAGTTTGGCCTCGTTCGAAGTCGTCAACGCCAGGGTTGTCGAGCGCATGCCACGGTCCGTATTTATGAATGCGGATCATTATCTTGTCGTCGGTTCCAGATTGGTATTCATAGCCGGT
>JAODUO010001513.1:12500-20000 GCA_025642075.2 Ridgeia piscesae
GTCAGGGAGGTTTCTGATGGTGTCAGTGTGTAAGCCTAAAGGGATCAGGCTAATTACAATTACCTTCAACGCCTGGCATATAGGAGCAGTCGCGTGAATATGTAATACTGCAAATACTGACACGTACCGGTACTAGAGCGTGACAGTAAGTGTACTTACGGATTTCTGATGTAGATTTCACCATCCGTATTCCTCTGTTCTTACGCGCCGTTCTCTCTGCGATGTTCAGCCGCTGTTGTTCCTTCTTTGACCGCTGCAACAGGGAGCCACTCGCAGAGTATCACGTGACGATATGACTCAGATATACTACTTATTTATTAGATAAACAAAATAATTATGTCTGTCATTTTAAAGGACATAATATATATATATATATATATATATATATATATATATATGTGTGTTATTTAATTTTATTGTGTATAGCCACTACGCCATTCAACGCCAGAAGACATTCCTAGTTAACATGAAATGTACTTGCATGTCGAAATTGGCAAAAAATGTTTATCATCGCTACTATTAATTCATGCATGATATATACTCTCTCGCTACAACCGATTGTGCAATTTGTCGGATGATCTAATTAAGTTCAATTTAAATTACGTAGTTGGCCTAATCTGTGTTTCTGATCACATGACTCTCCAGGTTACGGTGCCCCAAACCCTCCCACGACAGAATCTTGCAAAAAATATAGTTCGTATCTACTTAGTTGGTTGTATATGATAGTGAATGCGACTATTGCATAACACATGAAGTGCAATTTTCTTCCATGTGACTGCACCAAAGACTCGCCCCTTGCCGTGACGTCATCGTTCTGACGTGTGTTGTCACGAACCGAACACTCTGTGGATGGTCGTTGTGTCACCGAAGGTTGTCGTTGCGTTGCAGCAGCTGGATGACTGTGGTGGCTATTTGACATGTGACGTAAAGCGGTTTTTCTGATATCAGCAATAAAACAGTAAGTCTGTCGTTTCTGATGTCGGCATTAAAACAGTAAGCGTGCTGTGAAAACGGAAATGAAAACGATGCAAAGCGAAGCGTAAACATATACATGCGTAAATATGACAGTTGCACATGACGCACATGATACACATATACACACGTATATATATATATATATATATATATATATATATATATATATATATATATATATATATATATATATATATATATATATATATATATATATATATATATATATATATAATATCTGTCTCTCTGTCGCACCACGCCTCTTCTCTACCTATTGGCTCAGTAGTAGAACACCACACCAGTAACTTGTACCTGTAGGACTGACATCGTTCCCGAGAATCAATGCTATTCCAAAGGCTTCGTGCGAGTCGTAACTTCCCAAGTCTACCACGGGTTCCTCTCCGTGACTTAGTCGCATAGCAGCCACACTGCAGGAACACACATAACACATGTTGTGAACTGTACAATCAACATAGGGTGCATTTAAATGGAAATAAACATATGTTGAGAAAACATATTTGCAAAACATTACAATTTATTGATGAGAATCTATTACATAATCGCACAAATAAGTTTAGAAAACCGTATGTACTGTTTGTTTTATGTTCTGTGTGTTTTTGTTTTTATAACGATCGTTGTTGTCGTCGGCCATTTGTGACGTCGACATTGAAAGTCGCCACTACTGCTACATTTACACAAAAGATGTCGCTATAAGTAGCCATAATGCAAGAAGCTGCCTTAAAGTGTGGTCGTTTTCGATGGCGCTATTAATATCGTAAAAGCAATCGAAAGAACATGCTTTTTTGGCTGAATATAAACAAATATATATATATATATATATATATATATATATATATATATATATATATATTTTGCGCTTAAATGAAAGCATGATTTACTTGTCCAGCATGTTCGCGCGTCAGACATTGTTTCAGATGCCAACCTCTATGTGAATATCGAGAATGGTAGTTATTTTTTACACAGAAATCGCTTTTTTCTTTATATATATATATATATATATATATATATATATATATATATATATATATATATATATAAGAAAAAAAGCCATTTCGTGATAAAAATAACTAAAGCCATTTCTCGCGATATTCTGAGCATAGCGACGGTGTGGCATCTGAAACAATGTCTGACGCGCGGACACATGCTGGACAAGTAAATCATGCTTTCAATTTAAGCGACGCTTGAACACTCTGTCTTGGGTTCATGTTTCATAACTCTGTCGGTACGGCTGTTTAGCAAGGTTCCGTTTGGAATTTACGAAAGTTTGAAGTCCTCCGAGGTTTCATTAGTGAGAGTGAGCCATATGTCCTGTTTGTTGGCATAGTGTGTGTGTGTGTGTGTGTGTGTGTGTGTGTGTGTGTGTGTGTGTGTGTGTGTGTGTGTGTGTGTGTGTGTGTGTGTTTATATATATATATATATATATATATATATATATATATATATATATATATATATATATATAATAGATATATTAGACACGATGACCACACAGTGTCTTACCGGGGTCTGTTAGATAGCGAGTAGTAAGCGACGCCGTGAGCCACTACCAGGCCGAAGGGTTGGCTGGCAGTATTGTAGTATTGCCTGCCGCCGTCTTTGTAGTCAGAACACTCAACTCGACTTTTATCTGTCGTACAAAACATTCAAATTACACATGTAATATGATATGCATAATATTTACACGACTGTTGGTAGGGAATGTAACACTGCATAATATTATGTCCTTATTGTTCTCCTTACAATATTACATGTTACTTGTCTCGATTCGATTCGTATTCACTTACTGAAATTATTCTTACACAACGTAGTTACTTCTACACAACGTATTCACTTACCGTAGTTACTCCTACACAACGTATTCACTTACCGTAGTTACTTCTACACAACGTATTCACTTACCGTAGTTACTCCTACACAACGTATTCACTTACCATAGTTACTTCTACACAACGTATTCACTTACCGTAGTTACTCCTGCACAACGTATTCACTTACCGTAGTTACTTCTACACAACGTATTCACTTACCGTAGTTACTTCTACACAACGTATTCACTTACCGTAGTTACTCCTACACAACGTATTCACTTACCGTAGTTACTCCTGCACAACGTATTCACTTACCGTAGTTACTTCTACACAACGTATTCACTTACCGTAGTTACTCCTACACAACGTATTCACTTACCGTAGTTACTTCTACACAACGTATTCACTTACCGTAGTTACTCCTACACAACGTATTCACTTACCGTAGTTACTCCTGCACAACGTATTCACTTACCGTAGTTACTCCTACACAACGTATTCACTTACCGTAGTTACTCCTACACAACGTTTTCACTTACCGTAATTACTCCTACACAATCGTATTCATTTACCGTAGTTACTCCTACACAACGTATTCACTTACCGTAGTTACTCCTACACAACGTATTCACTTACCGTAGTTACTCCTACACAACGTATTCACTTACCGTAGTTACTCCTACACAACGTATTCACTTACCGTAGTTACTCCTGCACAACGTATTCACTTACCGTAGTTACTCCTACACAACGTATTCATTTACCGTAGTTACTCCTACACAACGTATTCACTTACCGTAGTTACTCCTACACAACGTATTCACTTACCGTAGTTACTCCTACACAACGTATTCACTTACCGTAGTTACTCCTGCACAACGTATCGTCGTCATAGTTGATGGACACAGACACTACGTTCTTAGAGTATGTCGACACAACTTTTTTTCCAAGCCCGTCCGGACTAATGCAGTAGATACCCGATGGTTCATAGGTCACATAAAACAACCGCCTAAAAAGACAACGTCAGGACTGTTATCAGTGGAATATGTCTGAGCTGAAGACGTTATTTAACAAAATTATAATCCTTAACAGAATGATCAAACGGTTAAGACATTTGTTAGAGGTTATCGAATGTAGATCTAGACATATCATTGGGATTATTGAATATAGCTCTTTAATCTGTTAATAAAGATAATTAAAAGTGTTTTACAATTGATCATATTATAATAGAATAATAACATAGAACGCAACTTACTTTGCGTAACTCAAAACCGGATTATTGTAAGCAGTCTAGATAGTGTGTTATCGAATGTTTTCCTTCACTTTGATCAACACTCGTTAGCCACTCATTGCTACATTTCTATAATTTACATTGTCGTGTTTGTATTTATTACAATTGTGTTCCAATTATGGGAAGTGCAGTCGCTTTCAATGATCTCACTGACGTAGAATCAACACAGAAGCATCCACACGTCGACGTAAATTATGTGCCTGTGTAGAGGCTTCCGTGTCGAAGTGTACGTGCACACCGGAAGTACGTTACCCTTTGGTGTGATCGAGAACTACGCCTTTCATGTTTCCACTGCTGGTTACCAATGTCTTCCTGTCACTTCCGTCGACACTCGCTACTTTGAGTGTCTTCCTTTCGTAATCGGTAAAGTATAACTTCTGTTCAACCGGGTCGACGAAAAGTCCAAGAACAAAGATACCTAAATAGATAGACATTTTATTTATTTCAGATCAATTGTGTGCATATATAATATAGTAGAAATAATATTGTAAGTAAACATAATGTTTGATCTTTGGAGCAGTAAGTAGCAGTAAGACCTAAACGATCGATGTTTTGCTGACCACGATGACGAATACCTAAATACAACATCTGTATTGCTGATGGTATGTAATGATAACAGCAATTCAATATAATAATTATAGTAATTATAACATAGATATAGTGGTTAGAAATATTGTAATGTAACTGACTAAACTAGCCTACCCTGTATACACAATCGTAATTAATATAATAACCATCACCTACTGTATAAAACGAGTAATATATTAGTATTACACTAATAATTATAATTGATAATTATAAATTCATTTTAAGTACAAGATGATTGGTATACAATTTAATACCGTCAATAATTGATAACTTTGCAATTATTACTATTAAGTCTATATGCAATGGCTTTTGGCCAATATTATATATATATATATATATATATATATATATATATATAATTATATATATATATATATATATATATATATATATATATATATATATATATATATATATATATATATATATATTTTATGACATGGTTTGAAGATAACTTAGAGAAATATAAAGAAAATATAAAGAAAAACTACATATTCATTTATAAAAAAAAAAACCAAAGCTAATATTACATATGCATAAATAAATTTATAATAACCACAACACATATGAAACGAATCACAACAAACTACACTACACACGCCAAACTATTACAAGCTGATTCAACTTGCCTAATCCGTTTAAGATGACCTGGATACTGGACCCGTTCAGTGACGCCTGTTTGATCTCGCCAGAGTCGCTCCAGTACATGAAACCGTGGATTTCGTCGACAGTTATTGCCCGGATCAATTCTTCAAGCACACAATGTACCACATCACTAACGGTTTCATTTTAGCTTTCAACCTTAGCGTTACAGCGTAACACACAGTCGAATTGTTTTTAGGTTTTGTTTTACTAGAGAATAATAAAATCAAATATAAGCACGGACTAGTTGTAAACAAAAATGGACGAGGTTGACATGTAGAACTAACAAATCATTGCCATCGAACACGATCATAACTTGTACCAGAATAGTCAGCAGTCTATAAACAATTTGCAACATAATGCATTAGCTTGACACATAACGTTGCTATTGTATATGGCCTTACTATTTTCGTTTTAAAACGAAACACTCTTAACAGTTGACAGCAAGACAGAAACTTTTCTTTTACTTGAAACGGCAAGTGTGGATCTTGGTCAAATAGCAAATTTCAATAAAAAAATATCCTACATCATTTTCATTCGTGCTCTACAATCGAATTATAGAAGCCCTGGACAATACGTGTTAACAACAGTTATATATAAATGTGTTGGATGGTTGGATGGTTGGATGGTTGGGTGGTTGGATGGTTGGATGGTTGGATGGTTGGAAGGTTGGATGGTTGGTTGGACGGTTGGACGGTTGGACGGTTGGACGGATGGACGAATGGACGAATGAACGAATGAACGAATGAACGAATGAACGAATGAAATGCAGTGTAAACACCACGTTACCATAGGAAAATACAAATATTGACTGTAAGCCATTAAAGCAATCTTTGTTCGGCGTATGCATGCGTAGCGACAGAAACGCGGGACTTGGTAAATATTTCAGCGCCAGAAACAGTAATATTTCCCTTGAGTCTCTTGACAAAAGCTATGCGTCACAAGTGGACGCCGCTGTTCAGCATATTCGCTCAATGCATTATTTACTTCTACATTTGTCGGTAATGTGTAAGGTAGTTGGGTACATGCTGCGAAGTATGTAATCGATTAACCAATTAGTTAATCTATTTAAACCGCAGTTATACATAATTTAAAACTGGCTAACTTGTCCGGTTGTAGTTCAGAACAAAGATTCTTCGTTCTCCACCTATCAGTTGGTGCTGATGTTAATGACAGCGATGGCTAATGACGCCGAGAAAGACGCCGATGACGGCCGATATGGATGTCACTGTGCGCCCTCTTCCTCCTCCCCTTCCACACCAGCATGTGTCCTGTTCCAACAATTGCTTCTTCAATCATATATTTACTCTCGGCTTCCATCTTTACTCTGCACCTTCCACCCTCTACTCCCACATCCCGATACCTCACGACACCATACGTAACTGGTCCAACCTCGTTTCAAAGTTGGATCGGACGGACGGACGGACGGACGGACGGACGGACGGACGGACGGACGGACGGACGGACGGACGGACGGACGGACGGACGGACGGACGGACGGACGGACGGACGGACGGACGGACGGACGGACGGACGGACGGACGGACGGACGGACGGACGGACGGAACGGAACGGACGGACGGACGGACGGACGGACGGACGGACGGACGGACGGACGGACGGACGGACGGACGGACGGACGGACGGACGGACGGACGGACGGACGGACGGACGGACGGACGGACGAACGAACGAACGAACGAACGAACGAACGAACGAACGAACGAACGAACGAACGAACGAACGAACGAACGAACGAACGAACGAACGAACGAACGAACGAACGAACGAACGAACGAACGAACGAACGAACGAACGAACGAACGAACGAACGAACGAACGAACGAACGAACGAACGAACGAACGAACGAACGAACGAACGAACGAACGAACGAACGAACGAACGAACGAACGAACGAACGAACGAACGAATGGTGGTTGCTTGGTTGATTGGTTGGATGGATGGATGGATGGGTGAATGATTTGATTGTTTGATTGATGTATTGAATGAATGAATAAATGAACGAACGAAAAAACGAAAAAGCAAGCGAACGTACGAACGAACAAACGAACGAACGAACGAATGGTGGTTGCTTGGTTGATTGGATGGATGGATGGATGGGTGAATGATTTGATTGTTTGATTGATTGATTGATTGATTGAGTGGTTGATTGA
>JAODUO010001513.1:25000-60000 GCA_025642075.2 Ridgeia piscesae
GAACGAACGAACGAACGAACGAACGAACGAACGAACGAACGAACGAACGAACGAACGAACGAACGAACGAACGAACGAACGAACGAACGAACGAACGAACGAACGAACGAACGAACGAACGAACGAACGAACGAACGAACGAACGAACGAACGAACGAACGAACGAACGAACGAACGAACGAACGAACGAACGAACGAACGAACGAACGAACGAACGAACGAACGAACGAACGAACGAACGAACGAACGAACGAACGAACGAACGAACGAACGAACGAACGAACGAACGAACGAACGAACGAACGAACGAACGAACGAACGAACGAACGAACGAACGAACGAACGAACGAACGAACGAACGAACGAACGAACGAACGAACGAACGAACGAACGAACGAACGAACGAACGAACGAACGAACGAACGAACGAACGAACGAACGAACGAACGAACGAACGAACGAACGAACGAACGAACGAACGAACGAACGAACGAACGAACGAACGAACGAACGAACGAACGAACGAACGAACGAACGAACGAACGAAAGAGTTCGTTTATGTGTATTTGTTTTCAGAAAAATTCTAATCGACCCTACTTTCACAACTTCCCCACGTTCCCTTCCTATTAGACGCTAGCCCTTTCAGGAGATAAGGAAGGCTGGTCGCGCGGTACAGCACCGGTCGAGGGGACGCTTGTTCAATTCCACTTGCCGTCATTTCGAAATTTTCGAAATTTCTTTCACCTCAAATACCCTATGTATTTCAATAGAGACATTAAAAGCCGGTGGTCCCTTCTATCTGGTGTTTATGTCGGCGGACGTAAAGGATCCAACACATGGACTAAATGTGTACCTTGTAGACGATTCCCGAACGGTGTAGAAAGACAGCCTGAAAACTGAGCTCGACAATACTCTAGCCACACATATTAGGATAGCATATTGTGGTGAACTAACCGTAAGAAGGAGATTCGCTATTCACCCGCCTGAACAACTTATCGTAGACCTCCGCGTCCACTTGCCACACCAGACAACCTCCCGTAGCGACACGAACGACTTACCACTCGCAGAGACACTGACCACGGCTAACAGGAGAACTCGCAGAAGACACACTGGCGGTGGCTGAGGCGATTGACGCACTGCCGAGTCACGACGACGTCGAGACATCGTTGTTTTTCAGTTGCAACGTTCACTGCGGAGCCAAGCAAAGAGACCTCTCCGTGGACACGCGACAACGCTGGACTGACGCCTGAGCTGTGGTGTCAGTAGCGCGACGTGTAGTGTGTCACATTCAAATATCAATAAAGAGCGTCACAACACAATGCGTGGGTTCGCTGACTGTATCTACTAGTAGTTGATGTGTCCATGTCTAGGGTTTGTTCTCTACAGAACCTTCCCTTCCCCTTCCCCTTCCCTTCCCTTCCCTTCCCTTCCCTTCCCTTCCCTTCCCTTCCCTTCCCTTCCCTTCCCTTCCCTTCCCTTCCCTTCCCTTCCCTTCCCTTCCCTTCCCTTCCCTTCCCTTCCCTCCCCTAGGGAGTACCTTTTTGAAATTGGATATACTAATAAAATACGTTGTGTTATATTACCTTCGGCTGAGCACCCCTACTTACACGAGTGGTTAGTGCACCCCAGGGAAACGGTGCTACCAATAGCTGCTGGCAGTCGGTCGTAATTATGAACATTGATGAACAGTGTGTGTGTGAGAGTGTGTGTGTATACATTATATATATATATATATATATATATATATATATATATATATATATATATTTATATATATATATATATATATATATATTTATATATATATATATATATATATATATATATATATATATATATATATATATTATGTATATATATATATATACAGTCGTATGGGTTGCCCGCACATATTTTAAGATGGATGGCAACATTTCTATTAGACAGAACTCAACGAGTAAAAATAGGAAATGAATATTCCCATTCTGGTCATCCCAATGGGGGAGTACCGCAAGGGACATTGTCTGGACCTAAATGTTTCCTTGTTTATATAAATGATTTAAGAACGACTGTTCCATTATATAAGTATGTAGACGACAGTACGTTATTTGAAATATGCGACAGAAATGATGTATCTGTTATACAAGAGTCGGTTGATATTGCTGCTAGATGGACAGAACAGAATGACATGAAAATTAATTCGGAAAAATCAAAAGAAATAATCATTAGTTTTGCACAAGATGGCAATTTCAGAAGCACTATCCCGAATATAAAGATTGATGGGAGGGATATAGCACAAGTTTGCCATGCCAAACTATTAGGTGTGACCATTTCTCAGGATCTGACATGGAACAAACACGTGGATAATATTGTGAAAAAGGCTGGTAAACGCTTGTACATGTTATATCAGTTAAAGCGTGCAGGGATTACCCAGAAAGATCTGGTCAGTGTATATGTTAGTGTGGTGAGACCAGTTCTAGAATATGCATGTCCTGTATGGCACACTAACTTGCCCCAATATTTGTCTGACAATATTGAAGTTATACAAAAAAGGGCACTAAAATGTATTTTTCCTGGATTGGGTTACGCGGAAATACTTAGACGTGTTAACCTGGATACGTTGAATGTAAGACGGGACAGCATTTGTCAAAAATATTTTGATAAAATTAAAGTCGGCACACACAGATTAAATTATCTGCTGCCTGACAAAAGACATATCATATATAATGTTAGACAACAAAATGTGTACCCGTTACCAGTTACTAGAACGAATAGATTCCGTAACTCCTTTATACCGTGGGCTTTATACAACTGTCAGTAAAAAGGCTATTAATATGGTATGATTTGCGGTATCAAATGTATTTATATTGTATTTGTATGATGTTTTGATGAGTTAATTGTAACCTATTGTAATGTCAATCCAACTCAGTTGAGTTGCTAATAAAACTTGTGTTATTATTATTATTATATATGAGGCTGGTAGGAGGGTTGATGATTGAAATACCTTCATGAAAATACATGTGGAATGTAGAGGCGTAGCGCTTGATAACCAAAACATGAAGCGAACACAGTGAACATTTTCCACGCAAACATACACAAATGCGTACCAAATCTCAGGCAAATGCCCCTGATTCTGTAGCTACCGTACGTCAAACTGAATAACATACGTATCCGGTTGGATTCTATCGCACGCGCAGTACCAGCTGCTACGACAGCTGTATCAACAACCATGCTGGGGCCACCGCATTGGCTTTGCCAGCATCCACGGGCACGACAACCGCCTATGCTGTCTATGACGGAAGTGACGAAGGCAGCGGCACACGCTGGGTAACAAAGAGGAGGGCACGACGTACGCCCTACCCTCTTGCAGATCCATCTGCCCATCGAGGAAGCAGGCAGCCCTCACAGGAGGCACTAAGCGCACAGTTTCGACAGGAGTCCCCTTGTGCGCTCCGTGAAGTTGTCTAGCGTCACTCATATCGTTTCGGGTCACCGAATCACGGATGTCTTGCGCCAGATATGTCGTTTCCGGTCGTTGGTTCTGTAGCTCTCGTCAAGGATGTCACGCTTCTGGTGTCATTTCCGGTTTTCGGGTCCTTTAACCCGGATGTCTGCAGGATGGAGGGTTTCCCCAGTAGTTTACTCTGTGGGCACGGTTCATGATAGGCCTGCTGGAGCGGATCCGCCGACAGCTCAGACAACAGACCTTCAAGGATCTAGTGGACCTGTTCAACTGCAGGAATGCACCCGAATGAGGAGGCGTTCCCTCGCGCTGCACAACTAATCAGGCAGTCACTAAATACTAATAATAATAGTTTATTTCACTCTCACTGGGCAATACAAAAGATTGAAATGAGTACATAAAACATGCAAAGTATAAAATTATTTGTTAAAATAGATTCAAATAATATATAATTTAAGTTATTAGCGTAAGTATAAATTATACTGACTGTAGAGAATATACGATATGTATCAATAAAACTAATTAAAATAATTTAAGACATTAAAACATATTTTACGTTAAAATGTTACGCCGATAAGTAAATGTATTTGACTAAACTTATTAACAAATTATAAATAGTTTAAAACATTAAAATAAATAGATCTAAAAAATTTATTAAGGCTTTACAATATTTTACACATATCCATATCAGCATGCACGAGTCACTGTGAGTTCTTTTGGTTGAACAGACACCAGTTAATGAAACAGTTCTTGGTCCTGTTGGTTTTTACTCTGGGTAAAAAGTATCGAGTACGGCATCGTGTATTATATGTTATGGTCCTTGGTTTTGGTAGTAGTTTATGCAGTTTGTGCTGCGGCTGTTCGATTTGTGAGAAGAAATGTTCACATAACTGCGCACATCTTTGTTTCAGAGAAGTCAGCTGTGCATTCGCTAATGCTTCGATATAGGGAGTGTTCGGGTATATGATGTTCATAGCACGTCTTTGTACACGCTCCATATCGCTTTGGAGACCCAGTGTGAGTGACATGTGTGTGGACATGCGTATTCCAGAGTAGGCCGGACCACCGTTGTATATACCGTCAGAAGATCTTCAACGTGAATGCCTGATCGTTTGAGTTGTAGCAGTAGAAACAGCCTCTTGCCTGCTTTTCGTGTTATTCCATCTACGTGTACGTCCCATGTCAGGTTGCTGGTGATGGTAATGCCAAGTATCTTCGCCTCGGTTACTCGCTGAGTGTCTGTTCCGTCGATGCGTATGGTTGGGGAGTTTGTCCTTGTTTTAGAGAAATCAATGACAAGCTCTTTTGTCTTACGTTTGTTGATTTTCATGTCATTTTGGATTGTCCACAGATACGCTGCATCGGCTGCTTCCTGGAGATTTGGCGCTGATCCAGTATAAACGATGCATGTGTCATCAACATATTTGTAGGAGTCGCACTTTGTTTGTAGATCATTGATCATGAGGACGAAAAGTACGGGGCCTAGCTTTGTGCCTTGTGGCACTCCTCCATGGATGTAATTCCAGTCGGATTGTGTGTTGCACAGCTTAACTTGTTGGGTTCTTTCGGTAAGGAAACTGGCGATCCACTTCATTAAAATATTCGGGAGGCCAAAACTTGCAAGTTTTTGAAGAAGAATGTTATGATTGATTAGGTCAAATGCCTTAGAGAAGTCAAGCAGTAGTAACCTGGCATACTGTTTCGATGCATCTGTGCTTGTATAACACTGATGTAACAGGTCAACGAGGGCATGTGTAGTGGATGATTTCTTAATGGAGCCGTATTGGTTTGGGTCAACTATGTCTTGAACGATGTCCCAGACCCATTTAACAACAAACTCTTCCATTTGTTTACACAGCTCAGCAGTCATGGAGATTGGTCTAAGGTCTGTTTCGATATGTTCTGGCGGTTTCTTTTTTCGGAAGGGGGCTGACGTATGCAGCACGCCAGATACGGGGAACATGCCCCTCTCGGAGTGAGCTGTTGTAGATTGCGGCAATTGGGCCGGCAAGCAATTGAGAGAACTCTTTAAGGACCCAGCTTGGTACAGAGTCCGGGCCTGGTGCTTTACTCGTGTCTAGTTTGCGTAACTGCTTTTCCACCTTCTCAACTGGGATAACATATTTAGATGGCACACATGGTATTTCGAGCTGTATGTAGTCATTGTCAGCATTCAGGGCAGGTAGGTGATCACTCACTGATTTAAAGAAATTGCTTATTCGTTGGCTGAGTGATTGCAGACATCGCGGGACTACATCCAGCCCCGCTCTTTGGACATACGCCCCGAAACCACCCGGGAGCGCTACTACCCTGGCGTTACATACACGCTGCCCGAGCAGACACCGCAATCCCAGCAGGAATCCCTCATTAGTCTGTTCCCTCCGGCCATTCAACAGATAAAGCATTGTGTGTGCCAAGTTGACTCGCATTGTCACCTGGCACTGGTCGAGAGAAAACACATTACAGTGGGTAAAGCTCGCTCCCCTCTTGTTGGCAATTATCTGCCCACTTGGGAGACATTGTTCTCGCAATGTTCTACCCAAGAATATACCACTACGGTAGACTTGGCAGCAGTGGTTGACAACCGAGTCTTTCCTGACGAGTGGCACCAACCGGTCATGGGACACATTACCGTAAGCCACAAGACGGTAGTTGTGGTTGACAACCGAGTCTTTCCTGACGAGTGGCACCGACCGGCCATGGGACACATTACCGTCAGCCACAAGACGGTAGTTGTGGTTGACAACCGAGTCTTTCCTGACGAGTGGCACCAACCGGTCATGGGACACATTACCGTCAGCCACAAGACGGTAGTTGTGGTTGACAACCGAGTCTTTCCTGACGAGTGGCACCGACCGGCCATGGGACACATTACCGTAACCCACAAGACGGTAGTTGTGGTTGACAACCGAGTCTTTCCTGACGAGTGGCACCGACCGGCCATGGGACACATTACCGTAACCCACAAGACGGTAGTTGTGGTTGACAACCGAGTCTTTCCTGACGAGTGGCACCGACCGGCCATGGGACACATTACCGTAACCCACAAGACGGTAGTTGTGGTTGACAACCGAATCTTTCCTGACGAGTGGCACCGACCGGCCATGGGACACATTACCGTAACCCACAAGACGGCAGTTGTGGTTAACAACCGAGTCTTTCCTGACGAGTGGCACCGACCGGCCATGGGACATATTACCGTAAGCCACAAGACGGTAGTTGTGCAGACCGCATACGGTGAACATCCACGGCTAGGGATGACACTTGCCACGAGTGCATGGACATAACTACAGACCAGGATGCGCAGTCCTCGGAGCTGTGCCGTCGGGGAACGCAGCCTTGACTACACAGAATCGGCTTCCTCGCTCCCCAGCCAACGACAGCTGTTCTGTAAGCACATCGCCATGGCACACGAGCTACACAAACCGCTTATCTTGCGCTTGCGTAGAAACGACATCCCTCCACTGTCGGATGTAATGAACGAAGCTTTGCTATTGTTAAAACAAAACACACATCGCCACCAGAAGCTACATGTGCACTGCTTCATGGGAGCCCTCTGGGACTACCAACTCTGGGATGGCCAGTTCCCGCGAACAGCGGTCGGCTTCACCAACAAAACCACACAAACAACAGAATTCGCCACGTTAACTCGTCGTCTCGACCTGCACTGGCTCGTCCTAGAAACTGACTCTGGTACAACAACAAGGGGCACCCATGCGAGGTGGTGTATCAGGCTGAGTGGGTAGCGCAACATCGAAAACTACCAGACTGAGTGGCCCAAAACGTGACAGCCCTCAACCCACAGACGTTTTACAGTATGTCAGACGCACGTTGTGTGAATGGGGGCAGTCGAGCCAAAGTACGGCGTCGTCCATGTTGCCTAGGCACTACGCCAGGATCAGCATATCAATGTTTATATTCATTTTTATGTAACAACTTGATAGAACAAATTAGTAATGAGGTATAATTTAGTTAGCTTGTGATTATATTATTAAGAATGTTAGTCGGCTAAAACATAACGGAGGGAGGATGTGGAAGAGCAATCCACACTGGTCGCCAGATGGCGACACTGAGGGTAGCATCCCAAATGTCCCGGACCTGGTCAGCCTGCGGCACTTGTCGACAGGGGCCGATACTATTCACGATTCATGGTTTCCTGACAGACCTTTCTGACTAACAGACTGACGTGAATACAACACTCTTAATCCGCGGATACAAAAGCTACAAAGGTAAGTAAACATAAACTTAGTCGTCTTCCATAATATGTCACGTGATTGTGTGCGCTTCGGCTGTCACAGCCGTTAATATTGCCCTCTCACAATTTTTCTTATTTGATATTTCAAGCTACACTGTTTTTTTTTTCGATTTCACACGTCAACATGAATGTTTCTAGATTATCACGACGTCATAATTACGAACGAGACATTTATGTATACTGGATTTTACTGATTTTACGCATTTCATGAGACACTGCTAGCTCTGTCTTCATTTGACCGTGACGTTCGTCATTGCAACAGTGTTAATTACTCTTCAGTTGCACCAGCGTCCGACTTCGAATGGCCTACTCGAGTTACTCGCGTAACCCTGTCCAGTTTACGCTCCGCACGCAGTAATACGAGAGTAATCCAACAGCGATGATCGTGATCACGGACAAATAAAACCTTATGTAAATAAATAAAAGTAAGTATTCAGTTGTTCAGTGTATACATTGTGACGTTCATCTTCTTGGTCTTAAATTATAATTCATACAATGTGGTGACTTTAATCCATATTTAAATGATTGTGTTATGTTTAATGATTTTCTGATGCAGTAGGGGCCTACGTTCCCTATTGGCTGTCACTGCTAATGACGTAGTTACTTGAGTGAATCCTCACCAAGACGCGATTGCCTTGACGATTGACCTTGTTTGTCTATTTCAACAAGAGTCACGTGAGCAAGTGATCTTGGGTGTTCGAATGGTACTCGGATTACTCAAGTTACTCGTGTAGCTCAATCGAAGTCGACCAACTACGTTGATAAACGACGAAAGCCCCTTCTAACGTGTCACGGAAGCAGTCTCTGACGATCTGAATGTAGTGGGCATGGCATCTCTTACGCAACACAAACCCACAGAGGGTCAACTGGCGGTCGAAGTTACTCGAGTGAATCCTCTCCAAACCGCAGTAGGGTCTGCAAGTGGGTCACGATACATGGCGTAACTCCGCGCGACTGGAGCTTATTGGGGACTCAGCGAGACTAATTTGAGACTGGACACAAGAATAATATTCTAACGATGGATGACAGTTGTACCTTCCGACTGATGAATACTAGGAAAATCAGTTCAATAAATATCTTGTGTTATACATTTCTGATCTTAAATGCCCGATTTAATATTGAGTTTACCACACTATCATAGGCATATAGCGATTTACGTAGTGCAGATAATCGACACGACGCTAGGCTGTATGTGTCTTTTACGGGATTTGCGTTTACATTGCTGTACGTTGTGTTTTCGATAAGCACTTATATCTGACAAGTTGTCTAAATTCACATAATCATAACACATGATGTATACGTTTGGCCCTAACAGGTTGTATTGCGCGAAAACTGGCACTCTTCAGTATTAGTCAAGATCGCCAAACACAAGTACTTGCCGCTATTGCCATGGCATCCACCATAATAATCGATTAAAATTCATGATTTCCGTGATCATTGTCACCGGCAAACTGTTCCACTGCTTCTGCTTGTAATAATCCTTCGGACAATATAACTGAAATACGCTATTTCGGGACAGTTCGATTACTACGATCAAAACAAAACAAAGTCCTATATGTTAACATGGAGTATATGGACCTCCTGCCCCCAACTGCCCCCAGCCTCGTTTTCGCGCGCGAGACTTGCACGCCCTATTGCCTCGGGTACCGGTGTGGCGCTTACATTTTTCCGGCGTTAAAAACGTTCCGATTGTCGTTTCTGCGTATGCGCAATACGTGTAAAATCATCAATGTGCAGCGAAAGGACAAAACATTTAAGGCATAAATACCACGAGTTGTTCGTTAGGTTGAATATAACCTCTCAGCAAAGTTATTTGGCGCAAATTAACACGAGGCAAACAGGTTTTGAGGCATGTTTTGATAAACATGCGTAACTCACGTGACTGTAGGCCTATTGGGCCACAATCCGTGACAGTGATTTATAACAAACGTAATATTGTACTGCATTGAACGACATTTGAAGCAACTCGTCAAAGTAATCATCACAGGAGGGTTAACGAACAGCCCGTGGTGCTGTGTCGTTTCGCTGGACATTGATGATTTTTAATTTATCGCGCATGTGCAGAAACGTCAATCGGAAAGTTTATAACGACCGGGAAAAAGTAAGCGCGACACCGGTCTTGAAGATTGACCTTGTTTATCTATGCCAAGAAGGGTCACGTGAGCAAATGTTCTTGACTGCTCGATTGGCACTCGGCATACGCGAGTTACTCGCGTAGCTCAATCGAATTCGGCCGACTACGTCGATAAACGACGAAAGTCGAGAGTTAAGAAAGCAGTCTTTGACGATCTGAATGTAGTGTGCATGGCATATCTTACAGTTACGCAACATAAACCCAAAAAGCCTTAGAGGGTCCACTGCCACTGGCGGTTTAAGTCGAAGACAATGCCAGCCCAGGAGCCGGTTTCATAAAGTACTTCCGACGTCGTAGCAGGCGATAACTCGTCGTAAGCCTAACACGTTGTGAAGTTACGCTAGTTGCGTTTCACGAATCTGCTCCATAGTTGCACTTAGCTGCGCCACATAATTTGTAGGCGTGACCTTATATTAGGTGAAATATTTACGGGATGCTCCCTGGTTATCGTTACTATGTTATAACAGGTAAACTATTCAGTGTTAATCAATCCAGTATAGGTATCTGCAGTGATCACGATTGCCTGGGGCTGTGCAGGACCGTAGGTGTGTTCAGTAGACGGAACAGCCAAAACAAGTAGTTCCTGGTGTGATGTTCCATTGACATTACTAAAATATTTAAATAATTTCTTACGGTTCTTGTATTTAATATCGAGTTCATCATGACCTTACTTTATATATATGTGTCCATTTTTTGGAGAGTCTCTACCATTGTAATGTGGGATATCTATGTCTATGACCTGAGTTTTATGTTGCTAGAGGGCGTGTGGGGAGCATCACTAATGTTGGGAGCATCCCGTAAATATTTCACCTAATATAAGGTTACGCCTACAAATTATGTGGCGCAGCTAAGTGCAACTATGGAGCAGATTCGTGAAACGCAACTAGCGTAACTTCACAACGTTGTAGGCTTACGACGAGTTATCGCCTGCTACGACGTCGGAAGTAATTTATGAAACCAGCCCCTGGGCTGGCATTGTCTTCGACCGCCAGTGGATCCTCTGTGGGTTTGTGTTGCGTAAGAGATGCCACGTCCACTACATTCAGATCATCAGAGACTGCTTCCGTGACACGTTAGAAGGGGCTTTCGTCGTTTATCGACGTAGTTGGTCGACTTCGATTGAGCTACGCGAGTAACTTGAGTAATCTGAGTGCCATTCGAACAGCCAAGATCACTTGCTCACGTGACCCTTCTTGCAATAGATAAAGTAGGTCAATCTTCAAGGCAATCGCGTCTTGGTGAGGATACACTCAAGTAACTACGTCATTAGCAGTGACAGCCAATAGGGAACGTAGGCCCCCTACTGCATAAGAAAATCATTAAACATAACACGACACAATCATTTAAGTATGAAATATAATTTAAGACCAAGAAGATGAACGTCACAATTTATACACTGAACAACTGAATACTTAGTTTTATTTATTTACATAAAGTTTTACTTGTCCGTGATCACGATCATCGCTGTTGGATTACACTCGTGGTACTGCGTGCGCAGCGTAAACGGGATACCACGTTAGGGTTACGCGAGTAACTCGAGTAGACCATTCGAAGTCGGACGCTGATGCAACTGAAGAATAATGTACACTGTTGCCATGACGACCGTCACGGTCAAATGAAGACAGATCTAGCAGTGTCTCATGAAATTTGTAAAATCAGTAAAATTCAGGATACAGAAATGTCTCGTTCGTAATTATGACGTCGTGATAATCTAGAAATATTCATGTTGACGTATGAAATCGAGAAAAAAAACAGTGTAGCTTGAAACATCAAATAAGAAAAATTGTGTGAGGACAACATTAACGGCTGCGACAGCCGAAGCGCACACAATCACCTGACATATTATGGAAGACGACTAAGTAAGGTTTACTTACCTTTGTAGCTTCTGTATCCGCGGATTAAGAGTGTCGTAATCACGTCAGTCTGTCAGTCAGAAAGGTCGGTCAGGAAACCATGAATCGTGAATAGTCTCGGCCCCTGTCGACAAGTGCCGCAGGCTGACCAGGGGATGCTACCCTCAGTGTCGCCATCTGGCGACCAGTGTGGATTACTCTTCCACATCCTCCCTCCGTTATGTTTTAGCCGACTTACATTCTTAATAATATAATCACAAGCTAACTAAATTATACCACATTACTAATTTGTTCTATCAAGTTGTTACATAAAAGTGAATATAAACATTGATATGCTGATCCTGGCGTAGTGCCTAGGCAACATGGACGACGCCGTACTTTGGCTCGACTGCCCCCATTCACACAACGTGCGTCTGACATACTGTAAAACGTCTGTGGGTTGAGGGCTGTCACGTTTAGGGCCACTCAGTCTGGTAGGTTTCGATGTTGCGCTACCCACTCAGCCTGATACACCACCTCGTATGGGTGCCCCTTGTTGTTGTAGCAGAGTCAGTTTCTAGGACGAGCCAGTGCAGGTCGAGACGACGAGCTAACGTGGCGAATTCTGTTGTTTGTGTGGTTTTGTTGGTGAAGCCGACCACTGTTCGCGGGAACTGGCCATCCCAGAGTTGGTAGTCCCAGAGGGCTCCCATGAAGCAGTGCACATGTAGCTTCTGGTGGCGATGTGTGTTTTGTTTTAACAGTAGCAAGGCTTCGTTCATTACCTCCGACAGTGGAGGGATGTCGTTTCTACGCAAGCGCAAGATAAGCGGTTTGTGTAGCTCGTGTGCCATGGCGATGTGCTGACAGAACAGCTGTCGTTGGCTGGGGAGCGAGGAAACCGTTTCTGTGTAGTCAAGGCCGCGTTCCCCGACGGCACAGCACTGAGGACTGCGCATCCTGGTCTGTAGTTATGTCCGTGCATTCGTGATATAAATGACCATGCGACATCTGATTGCGATAGAATTTATGTATGGATGTAACAGTTACGAAAAGCTGTCTGCTGATTGATTGAACTCGTTTGATTGAATATTATTGGTGTAAGTTCTTTTCGCAAAAGAAAAACGGATTAGAGTGAAAGATATCCTAACTGTTTCGAGATTCATAATAAAGACACCTACCATCAGACAATACGGAATCAGACCAGACGAGTTACTCGAGAAACCTGAAAAAGGTAAACAAAAGCGGTACGTTAAATTGCAGTCGTTCCCAATTCCCACGTAAACATATTCCCATATTTTCCTCACACCTAATACACGCCGATAGCTCGCTCCATTCAAACACGGCGCGTGTCACGTGTAATTGAAGCCACGGTTCACTTGACACGCGTGACCGCCGCTGACAAGGCCAGAGTACGAACACATACACGCGTTGACGCTAGCACCGTCACGGTTGACTGAGCGCTGGCGCTGGGTGCCTATAGGGCGTGCAAGTTTCGCGCGCGAAAACGAGGCTGGGGGCAGTTGGGGGCAGGAGGTCCAAATACTCCATGTTAACATATAGGACTTTGTTTTGTTTTGGTCGTAATAATCGAACTGTCCCGAAATAACGTATTTCAGTTATATTGTCCGAAGGATTATTACAAGTAGAAGCAGTGGAACATTTTGCCGGTGACAATAATCACGGAAATCATGAATTCTAATCGATTATTATGGTGGTTGCCATGGCAATAGCGGCAAGTACTTGTGTTTGGCGATCTTGACTAATAATGAAGAGTGCCAGTTTTCGCGCAATACAACCTGTTTGGGCTAAACGTATACATGTGTTATGATTCTGGGCATTTAGACAACTTGTCAGATATAAGTGCTTATCGAAACCACAACGTACAGCAATATAAAACGCAAATCCCGTAAAAGACACGTACAGCCTAGCCTAGCATCGTGTCGATTATCTGCACTACGTAAATCGCTATGTGCCTATGATAGTGTGGTAAACTCAATATCAAATCTGACATTTAAGATAAGAAACGTATAACACAAGATATTTATGAACTGATTTTCCTAGTATTCATCAGTCGGAAGCTACAACTGTCATCCATCGTTAGAATATTATTCTTGTGTCCAGTCCCAAATTAGTCTCGCTTAGTCCCCAATAAACTCCAGTCGCGCGGAGTCACGCCATGTATCGTGACCCACTATTATCGAAATTAGATCACAACGTCTGTCAACAGCCGACGCGTGCCAACGTGACATACGAATCACGGCTGTCGGACGATGACACATTGGAGAGAACATTATAGTATACGCATAGTACTTAGCGCAGTGGCGCAATTATCTCCAGCTCTCAGAATAATCTTTCAAAGGCCAAACACCACAGGTGAACGTCCCCTCTCATGGTTAGAAACCAACATCACCTCAATGCTTAAGAAGGGAGACTGGTCCCTTCCTTCAAATTACCTCTTTACATATCCCTAACTTCAATATGCTGCAAACTTCGTGAATACATTATTTACTCTAACATAACGGACCATCTCGAGCTACACTGACACACAACATAACTTCCGCAGTAAACACTCGACAGAAACCCAGTTAATACTCATAACACATGATCTATCAAAATCTCTACACAATAAATCACAAGTGGACATGGTCATAATATATCTGTGTGTGTGTGTGTGTGTGTGTGTGTTTTGTGTGTGTGTGTGTGTGTGTGTGTGTGTGTGTGTGTGTGTGTGTGTATATATATATATATATATATATATATATATATATATATATATATATATATATGTGTGTGTGTGTGTGTGTGTGTGATCCTTGCTCCACGTCGCTTAGCTGAATGCATAAATACCTTGCTAGAGGCAATAGTGGATATTCAAATACAAATAGTCTTCGAGTATTAATTTCAGCGTGGCTGGACGCTTCCCAGAGATACTGCATAGGAACTTACCATTTGACTTTACCTTTTAATGGTTTTGTTTTGTCTGTTGCACATCGAGAACATGTTTTAGTTATTTCACATTCGCATAATTCTTTAAAAGGTTCAGAGGAGGGGCGGTTGGTTGCCACGTTATGGCTTGTTTACAGTTGGGGCACATTCCAATAAGACGTACAGACGAAAGGAACGTGTACTTCGAAAAATTTAGCGATTCTGAAGGCTAGCGCAGTTGGAAGTGTGGGAATAGTCTGAATGGAATGCCATTGACGGACAATACCAGTAGATCTACTGCATGTGGAATTGTTCATGTCATCCGTTGGGGCTTGCTCTCTCACTGTTATCTCGTGGCAGAGAGCAGTTCCCCGTCTGGGTTTGCAATTCACATGTAAGAAGACGTGAACGGAAAGTAGTGGTTGTTGTCATTGTGTGATCTGAATTTTTATTTCTATCTAAGCAGGTAATTAAAAACAATCTTATGTCATCTCACGACCCCTGACAACTTTCCGCTACTGCAGACGACAAGTGACAACGTACATGAAAGGACTACGCTGCTAGACTCTAGCGGTAGTTAGTTGAAAATTTGGGATGAAAGCAGATGAAACGACACTGGAGTAAAATCGTAAGTTCTAGTTGTGTCCAGCACCCGGCAACGTAAGTTCTAGTTGTGTCCAGCACTCGGCAACGTAAGTTCTAGTTGTGTCCAGCACTCGGCAACGACTTAACTTACTAGTTTATATATATTTGGTTAAAATGTTATGTCTGACAATTATGATCTTACGAGGTTTCATTCAGTCAATCAGTCTTCTTCAGAACATTATCACCAACCTGACGATTCTATGCTGGCACTGAGGACGGTCACTATCAGGGTGCATGTCGTCATCGGTGATTTATTTCGTCCCAAAATTAACTGAGACGGGACCAATATTAACGTGACCTCAGGGTAACGAGGGACACACAGGCCAAATGTTGATAACCGAGCTTTTATCCCAAACACACCTTGTCTACCCTGTGCGAAAGAATGTGCTAACCACGACACTACCGCGCTCTCCAGTTGACTGTGAAACACTTACATAGAATACCGATTTCAACCAGCCGGTGAACCTATTCACTCGTGGCATTCCCCCAAGTCGCATGTATTTCTCCCATGTCCTTAATTCCACACCCACATTCCGTCCTTCCATCCTCCCATAACCGTCAAGTCTACACGACGATCCTTAATCCCTTCAGTTTATCCATCGTCAGTTTCACCTGACACCCTTTCCCTCCCACTGGTGCGCTGTCTGTGTGCATTTCAAAACTCAACTGAACCCCCCTACTTTAATAAGCCGGTGCTGTATAGTGTAGGCTCAGTGTACATAGCAGTAGTTTACAAGATCACATGTGGCTACATTTAGTACTGGGAAGTATAGTTATACCTTTCTGAATACTTGATGTCTCTCACAAAGCTTTTGGTGTCCTCACAACACCTTCGCCAATATTGAACGGTCAACTCTCAGACGTCATGTGACTTTAATAGTAGTGATCACATGACAGCAGTACCAGGAAGATCACGGGAAGTGTCTCCCTTGGTGGCTGGCCAACCCTCTCTCATCTCTATTGTCTCGCTGATTTTTCTTTGGCAGACATCGATGATACAGAAAGGTATAACTGTATTTTCCACGACAAATTTAATCAAATCTTGAATCAATCTGCAAGCTGATACATTTAGTATCTCCTAGTTAATAATGTGACATGGTTATGTAATAATAAAATGCATGCTGAAATTTATTTTCACCCACAACCCTGTCTTACATGGTTTCTATGGTGCATTCCAAATGTTACATGCACATTTCTGTCTGATGCTATTGTTAAAGATCTATCTTATACAGGCTTTGTGACAACTGAAGGCACAAGGCAGCTGGTTTTCTTTACACAACAGGTATTACCAGTCCACTAAACGCCACCACTCATAATTGTTTACCCAGTTATTATAGACCACAGACTGTACCTATAAAACTGATCATACTAAAACAATACAAAAGTGTGTCCGTCCAAACCATGTTAACTCTGAAATCACCATCTTTCATCGATTGTATTAAAACTAATGGACACAGCCAATGAATGATGATGACGATGATAAGGTAGCAACCATTAATTGCTCGTATACCTCTAGAAAGGGGAATTTTTGTGGGGAACCAAAGGTTTGCTGTTCACATTGTAGATTTCACTTTCTTGCAGCAATTTTAAAGATTTTTTAAAGTTATCTGAAAAACACATACGCCGATAACTAAACTGTGTTGTCAAAAGCCTAAACACAACATGTCATTGTCTAAGCAACAACTTCTAATGATATTTAGCACCACCTAGTAAGCACGCAAAGTCAGACATGTTGGCGTTTTCAGAGATTGATTTGTGGTTGCAAATTGCAAGGCGTTACAAATATTAATTCATAGACAGATACTTACCTGTCATCAACCATATGACACTCAGCAATGATGACATCTTGGAATGTTACGTCATCCAAATGAGACTTCCTTCTTGTGTGGAGAATGGAGCTGTTTTGTTTGGGATGACCCTCACATGACAGTGACCTGTCCATACTGCACAATGTTGTAACAAATAGCCTGAGTGACTATATACATACACTATATAGCGCATACATAGACACATTATACACACATATCTAACATCATCAAGCTATTTGCCTACATTTTAACGCTCTTGTCTTTACTGAATTTGGCTTGTAACAATGGCTGTTTGGCTAAATAATGTCTCCTTACTTATCACTTACTCCTGCTTTTGTAAAGCTTCAGAGAATGACACCTGAGTACTTTCATACAGGTGACAGATGCTGATTAAACATATCCTGACAGGTAGTAAAAATTCCATGCAAGTAGTTACACTGTTAATATTTCTTCATAATCTATGTACCGGGTAGGTTAATGCTGGCAAGTTTAAAACCGTCAGTCTAGATTCATAAGCCATAGATATAGTGTTCCTCAAATGTTACCATTGCCTCATCACCATAAATTCCACCTACCTGCAGCTACAACGTGTCTGCGGGACATAGTGTAGGCATATGTCTTGTTTCCTTGAACAACCCCAGACTGCAACAGTCTGCTCCGGGAGATAGTGACCGCCAAGTCCCTGCAGAAATGTGCGAACCGTGCAAGTGATCTTCAATGCTGCAATAAAATGTCATAGCTAATAATATACGCAGGATGAACAATGTAGATTTCACCTGTCGGCACTGCAGCTACAAAGTAAAACATCTTTAATTCCTGTCATTGACGCTGCATGTTCTTATCAGTTCTCGATAATCTATGCAAACATATGGAATTCTAAAAGTAAAAGCATTATTTATAGATTTAATGTTTGTTACCATAAACTGAGCATAAAAGTTATGTTTATCGTATGTTGTCATATTATTACAAGAGATAATAAACATCACTTGTTTTAGTGCAACTAAGTGTGTGCACAAACATTACAGCAAGAAACAAAGTCACCTGTATTCGAGCTAATTTTATAAATTACATTTTGCAAACCTGAAAATATCAGTACAACAGCACACGTGAACAACTGGCGATTTTTAGGAGGCGGTGGTGTCAGTGTCAGACACAGAAACAGACTTAACGATCGGAATTTCTTGTATGGAATAGAAATAACAACCATGTAGTGACAAGTAAGTGTTTAAAGGATTCGCGAGAGAAAGGCTGCGTCACTCTAAAATTGTAAATGAATGTCTTCAAACTATGAGCTCGAATTCGCTCTTCAGGTGTGCGCATGCGTCAAGTGCAGTGTTTTGTTTTACCGCGGAATACAGGGTCTACTATTATCATTAACAAGATAAAATATCTAGCAGCTCTTACAAAATAAAATTCACAGATGCTCAATAGTATCACGTTTAGAACATAACCACTCAACAACTCACACAAACAATTTCCCCATAAGTACATTTTGTAAAATTAGATCGTTCGCCAACTGGTTCCTCACAAGGTGGCGCTGGTGTAAACAACCACAGTAAAAGCGCGCGAAACTCAAACAATACCGTATTTCCTCACAATTTACGTGACCAGAGCAAACACAAACCACATTAAATTAGTTACAAATACATGCTGACATCATCCTATAAAAACAGATATTCAACAGCTGAGATTCATTCCTTTGATAGGCTGCCAGTACTAAAGAAATAAAATCAACAAATAAAAACAACAATAGCTCCAATCACTAAAATAAATCTGCTGATTTGTCAGATAATAATTATTATTATAGACCCATTGGCATTGCCCTTGCCCTTGCCACAGTTGCTAGCAAACTTTTCGAATCATTAATATTATCCAGGGTGACCCCATTTCTCACTGAATGGCCCAACTAATTTGGTTTTAAAAAGCAGAACTCTACTGCATGCTTACATTTTTGTTTTATTTTGTGCATGCTTAAATGTTTGTTTATTTTTCGAAACTACTTTGCGAAAGGCTTCTCTATGTATGTTACCATGTTGGATGCCTCCAAACCCTAAAATGACAAAGTAAACCACAGCAAGTTATTCGGTAAATTAATTGACTGTGGCTGTCTAGCTTTTATTGTACGTACTCTTTGCCTCTGGTATAATATAGAACCCAAACATTTACCATCAGATGGTATGAGGGCGTTTCAATTTTTTTTACTGTTTCAAATGGTGTTATACAGGATGGTATCCTTTCACCTTTTCAATGTGTACATGGATGACTTGAGTGTAAATTTCAACAAATTACAAATTGGTTGTCTTTATGCAGGCACCTTAATCAACCACATGCTTTGTATTTTTACTCCCAGTGTTGCTGGTTTGAGAAAACTTACCGATTGCTGTGCCAAGTATGGCGAATTATTTAATATTACTTATAATACAAACAAGTCCTATTGTATGGTTATTGAGAGCAAACCCCAGGATATGAAACATATTCATTGTGTCAATCTCAATAACCATCCATTAACAATAAGGATTACAAAATGTAAATATATTGATCATATAATCAACAAAAGTGTTACTGATGACGACGACATTGCCATACATAAAAATATGTATAGTACTTCCACCATACTGTGGTCCAATGTACACTTCTAGTCTTTGGTGCAAATTCAAAAATCTGAACTTGAAAAACAATTACCGTCTCATACAATGACCTTTTCAGAATGTTAGTTAACTTACCATCAAGATCTAGTGCCAGTTTTATGTTTGCCTCCAATTATATATTTTTTTAAAGGAACGCATTCGTTCATCTATGTTTAACCTTTTATGTTTTCATCGGTCTGAACACCTTTTATTTATCAATTTCTTTCACACTGATAAACATTTTAGAAGCTCGATGTACACATACTGGAGATCACTATGGTCCATATGATGTATTGTATTTTTAACCTATTTTATAATTATTTTAAACACTTATTCAATCTTATTTTATGATCTATTTATTGATTTATTTTTATTACATACTTCTTTATTATTTTATTTGTACCACATAATTGCTTTTTTTAAATTGAACTTTATTTTATTTCGGTCACAACATACAAACAATTTCACAAACATAACATGAATATAAAATGTAACCGTGGAGATCCTCTAGAAACCCCCGAGGGCTTATACCGAGGACCACCAGAATATAATACTTTATGGACATATTAATTATTATAAAAGTAAACTAAATATATAAAAATATATAAATATCATCAGAATCATGAATGATGCTAAATACTTAAATAAGTATTAAAAAACCAGAATACTATAACTACGGTACACATACCTGCACCCATACATACAATATCAAGGTAATTTTCAGTAAATTTAAACAGTACTTATAATAGATCTGTTTCAGAGTTAGAATGTACAATTATAGTGTACACCTGCTGTTTTATAGAATTAATGGCCTAAATTCACATATTCTAATCAGCAGAATCATATGTGAAGTTTGTGAACCCAAAAAGTATTCCTAATAAAAATTATTACGGGTGAATTACAATAACAATGAAAATATTATAACATTACCTACCACTAGAACACTACTACTACTAATATTACTACTGTCACATCATCAGTATCAGTAGCAACCCACCCATCATGTTTCAGCTGCTCCTGCAAGCAAGCAACCATCCATCATGTTTCAGCTGCTCCTGCAAGCAAGCACCCACCCATCATGTTTCAGCTGCTCCTGCAAGCAAGCACCCATCCATCATGTTTCAGCTGCTCCTGCAAGCAAGCAACCATCCATCATGTTTCAGCTGCTCCTGCAAGCAAGCACCCATCCATCATGTTTCAGCTGCTCCTGCAAGCAAGCAACCATCCATCATGTTTCAGCTGCTCCTGCAAGCAAGCACCCATCCATCATGTTTCAGCTGCTCCTGCAAGCAAGCAACCATCCATCATGTTTCAGCTGCTCCTGCAAGCAAGCAACCATCCATCATGTTTCAGCTGCTCCTGCAAGCAAGCAACCATCCATCATGTTTCAGCTGCTCCTGCAAGCAAGCAACCATCCATCATGTTTCAGCTGCTCCTGCAAGCAAGCACCCATCCATCATGTTTCAGCTGCTCCTGCAAGCAAGCAACCATCCATCATGTTTCAGCTGCTCCTGCAAGCAAGCAACCATCCATCATGTTTCAGCTGCTCCTGCAAGCAAGCAACCATCCATCATGTTTCAGCTGCTCCTGCAAGCAAGCAACCATCCATCATGTTTCAGCTGCTCCTGCAAGCAAGCACCCATCCATCATGTTTCAGCTGCTCCTGCAAGCAAGCAACCACCCATCATGTTTCAGCTGCTCCTGCAAGCAAGCAACCCCTCCATCATGTTTCAGCTGCTCCTGCAAGCAAGCACCCACCCATCATGTTTCAGCTGCTCCTGCAAGCAAGCAACCCCCCCATCATGTTTCAGCTGCTCCTGCAAGCAAGCAACCCCTCCATCATGTTTCAGCTGCTCCTGCAAGCAAGCACCCACCCATCATGTTTCAGCTGCTCCTGCAAGCAAGCACCCACCCATCATGTTTCAGCTGCTCCTGCAAGCAAGCACCCACCCATCATGTTTCAGCTGCTCCTGCAAGCAAGCAACCATCCATCATGTTTCAGCTGCTCCTGCAAGCAAGCAACCATCCATCATGTTTCAGCTGCTCCTGCAAGCAAGCAACCATCCATCATGTTTCAGCTGCTCCTGCAAGCAAGCAACCATCCATCATGTTTCAGCTGCTCCTGCAAGCAAGCACCCATCCATCATGTTTCAGCTGCTCCTGCAAGCAAGCACCCATCCATCATGTTTCAGCTGCTCCTGCAAGCAAGCAACCATCATGTTTCAGCTGCTCCTGCAAGCAAGCAACCATCCATCATGTTTCAGCTGCTCCTGCAAGCAAGCAACCCCTCCATCATGTTTCAGCTGCTCCTGCAAGCAAGCAACCATCCATCATGTTTCAGCTGCTCCTGCAAGCAAGCAACCATCCATCATGTTTCAGCTGCTCCTGCAAGCAAGCAACCATCCATCATGTTTCAGCTGCTCCTGCAAGCAAGCACCCATCCATCATGTTTCAGCTGCTCCTGCAAGCAAGCACCCACCCATCATGTTTCAGCTGCTCCTGCAAGCAAGCAACCATCCATCATGTTTCAGCTGCTCCTGCAAGCAAGCAACCATCCATCATGTTTCAGCTGCTCCTGCAAGCAAGCAACCATCCATCATGTTTCAGCTGCTCCTGCAAGCAAGCAACCATCCATCATGTTTCAGCTGCTCCTGCAAGCAAGCAACCATCCATCATGTTTCAGCTGCTCCTGCAAGCAAGCACCCATCCATCATGTTTCAGCTGCTCCTGCAAGCAAGCAACCCCTCCATCATGTTTCAGCTGCTCCTGCAAGCAAGCAACCATCCATCATGTTTCAGCTGCTCCTGCAAGCAAGCAACCATCCATCATGTTTCAGCTGCTCCTGCAAGCAAGCAACCATCCATCATGTTTCAGCTGCTCCTGCAAGCAAGCAACCACCCATCATGTTTCAGCTGCTCCTGCAAGCAAGCACCCATCCATCATGTTTCAGCTGCTCCTGCAAGCAAGCACCCATCCATCATGTTTCAGCTGCTCCTGCAAGCAAGCAACCATCCATCATGTTTCAGCTGCTCCTGCAAGCAAGCACCCATCCATCATGTTTCAGCTGCTCCTGCAAGCAAGCACCCATCCATCATGTTTCAGCTGCTCCTGCAAGCAAGCAACCATCCATCATGTTTCAGCTGCTCCTGCAAGCAAGCAACCATCCATCATGTTTCAGCTGCTCCTGCAAGCAAGCAACCATCCATCATGTTTCAGCTGCTCCTGCAAGCAAGCAACCCCTCCATCATGTTTCAGCTGCTCCTGCAAGCAAGCACCCATCCATCATGTTTCAGCTGCTCCTGCAAGCAAGCACCCATCCATCATGTTTCAGCTGCTCCTGCAAGCAAGCAACCATCCATCATGTTTCAGCTGCTCCTGCAAGCAAGCAACCATCCATCATGTTTCAGCTGCTCCTGCAAGCAAGCACCCATCCATCATGTTTCAGCTGCTCCTGCAAGCAAGCACCCATCCATCATGTTTCAGCTGCTCCTGCAAGCAAGCAACCATCCATCATGTTTCAGCTGCTCCTGCAAGCAAGCACCCATCCATCATGTTTCAGCTGCTCCTGCAAGCAAGCAACCATCCATCATGTTTCAGCTGCTCCTGCAAGCAAGCAAACCCCTCCATCATGTTTCAGCTGCTCCTGCAAGCAAGCAACCATCCATCATGTTTCAGCTGCTCCTGCAAGCAAGCACCCATCCATCATGTTTCAGCTGCTCCTGCAAGCAAGCACCCATCCATCATGTTTCAGCTGCTCCTGCAAGCAAGCACCCACCCATCATGTTTCAGCTGCTCCTGCAAGCAAGCACCCATCCATCATGTTTCAGCTGCTCCTGCAAGCAAGCAACCATCCATCATGTTTCAGCTGCTCCTGCAAGCAAGCAACCACCCATCATGTTTCAGCTGCTCCTGCAAGCAAGCACCATCCATCATGTTTCAGCTGCTCCTGCAAGCAAGCAACCATCCATCATGTTTCAGCTGCTCCTGCAAGCAAGCAACCCCCCCATCATGTTTCAGCTGCTCCTGCAAGCAAGCACCCATCCATCATGTTTCAGCTGCTCCTGCAAGCAAGCAACCATCCATCATGTTTCAGCTGCTCCTGCAAGCAAGCAACCACCCATCATGTTTCAGCTGCTCCTGCAAGCAAGCAACCATCCATCATGTTTCAGCTGCTCCTGCAAGCAAGCACCATCCATCATGTTTCAGCTGCTCCTGCAAGCAAGCAACCCCCCCATCATGTTTCAGCTGCTCCTGCAAGCAAGCAACCATCCATCATGTTTCAGCTGCTCCTGCAAGCAAGCAACCATCCATCATGTTTCAGCTGCTCCTGCAAGCAAGCACCCACCCATCATGTTTCAGCTGCTCCTGCAAGCAAGCAACCATCCATCATGTTTCAGCTGCTCCTGCAAGCAAGCACCCACCCATCATGTTTCAGCTGCTCCTGCAAGCAAGCACCCATCCATCATGTTTCAGCTGCTCCTGCAAGCAAGCAACCATCCATCATGTTTCAGCTGCTCCTGCAAGCAAGCAACCATCCATCATGTTTCAGCTGCTCCTGCAAGCAAGCACCCATCCATCATGTTTCAGCTGCTCCTGCAAGCAAGCACCCACCCATCATGTTTCAGCTGCTCCTGCAAGCAAGCAACCATCCATCATGTTTCAGCTGCTCCTGCAAGCAAGCAACCATCCATCATGTTTCAGCTGCTCCTGCAAGCAAGCAACCATCCATCATGTTTCAGCTGCTCCTGCAAGCAAGCAACCATCCATCATGTTTCAGCTGCTCCTGCAAGCAAGCAACCATCCATCATGTTTCAGCTGCTCCTGCAAGCAAGCAACCATCCATCATGTTTCAGCTGCTCCTGCAAGCAAGCACCCATCCATCATGTTTCAGCTGCTCCTGCAAGCAAGCAACCATCCATCATGTTTCAGCTGCTCCTGCAAGCAAGCACCCACCCATCATGTTTCAGCTGCTCCTGCAAGCAAGCAACCATCCATCATGTTTCAGCTGCTCCTGCAAGCAAGCACCCATCCATCATGTTTCAGCTGCTCCTGCAAGCAAGCACCCATCCATCATGTTTCAGCTGCTCCTGCAAGCAAGCACCCACCCATCATGTTTCAGCTGCTCCTGCAAGCAAGCAACCCCCCCATCATGTTTCAGCTGCTCCTGCAAGCAAGCAACCCCTCCATCATGTTTCAGCTGCTCCTGCAAGCAAGCAACCCCCCCATCATGTTTCAGCTGCTCCTGCAAGCAAGCAACCATCCATCATGTTTCAGCTGCTCCTGCAAGCAAGCAACCATCCATCATGTTTCAGCTGCTCCTGCAAGCAAGCAACCATCCATCATGTTTCAGCTGCTCCTGCAAGCAAGCAACCATCCATCATGTTTCAGCTGCTCCTGCAAGCAAGCAACCATCCATCATGTTTCAGCTGCTCCTGCAAGCAAGCAACCATCCATCATGTTTCAGCTGCTCCTGCAAGCAAGCACCCCTCCATCATGTTTCAGCTGCTCCTGCAAGCAAGCAACCATCCATCATGTTTCAGCTGCTCCTGCAAGCAAGCAACCATCCATCATGTTTCAGCTGCTCCTGCAAGCAAGCAACCATCCATCATGTTTCAGCTGCTCCTGCAAGCAAGCAACCATCGATCATGTTTCAGCTGCTCCTGCAAGCAAGCACCCATCCATCATGTTTCAGCTGCTCCTGCAAGCAAGCAACCATCCATCATGTTTCAGCTGCTCCTGCAAGCAAGCACCATCCATCATGTTTCAGCTGCTCCTGCAAGCAAGCAACCATCCATCATGTTTCAGCTGCTCCTGCAAGCAAGCAACCATCCATCATGTTTCAGCTTCAGCTATTTAGCACCATTTATGTGCTGCAGCAGAGGATGCCGACAGCTATACAGCTGGAGCTGTAGAAAGTTGCGAGTGACTCTTCCGTACATAAAACTATTTCCAGTGTTGAGTTGTCATAATTTACAGCGTTTGTACTGTTTAGTAGTCGTAGTCTGTCTTAATGTCTGTCCTTTTTAAAGGCAGTGCACTGTGACTTCCAGTGACTACGCCATAGGACCACACTACTGTGACTTCAGTGACTATCAGTGACTATGCCATAGGACCACACTACTGTGACTTCAGTGACTATGCCATAGGACCACACTACTGTGACTTCCAGTGACTACGCCATAGGACCACACTACTGTGACTGCATAGGACACACTACTGTGACTTCCAGTGACTACGCCATAGGACCACACTACTGTGACTTCCAGTGACTATGCCATAGGACCACACTACTGTGACTTCCAGTGACTATGCCATAGGACCACACTACTGTGACTTCCAGTGACTATGCCATAGGACCACACTACTGTGACTTCCAGTGACTACGCCATAGGACCACACTACTGTGACTTCCAGTGACTATGCCATAGGACCATACTACTGTGACTTCCAGTGACTACGCCACAGGACCACACTACTGTGACTTCCAGTGACTACGCCATAGGACCACACTACTGTGACTTCCAGTGACTACGCCACAGGACCACACTACTGTGACTTCCAGTGACTACGCCACAGGACCACACTAGTGTGACTTCCAGTGACTACGCCACAGGACCACACTACTGTGTTGTTTTCAGTATAAATTAGATGTGTCGCACTCCCTTTTACACTAGTGAAATTACACACTGTTTGGGATGACATATTTTCGCACTTTTTTACAACCATTCTAGAACGTTGATGCGGAATGGGTAAAATTATGTGAAGAGCTCTGTACGGTATATTTTGTTTCTGGATGCTAGTCGATTAACCAGTAGAAATTTACTTAAATTGAACATTTCACTTGTAGCGTTGACCGGCCACGTGCAGAAGGTGGCGACACCTGGTGGTAGCGGCCCGTTGATTATCCAGCAACAACAGCAGCAAAAACAACAAACGCTGCAGAAGGCAATGGTTCAGCAGATACAAGACCTGCTCAAACAGCAGCATCGCCAGCAGGGCGGCGCCACCATACAGCAGGTGATTGCAGCGACACCCAAGCAGCAGACAGCGTGGCGACAGTGATCGGGACGCAGATCATGTCCTCCCATGTTGTGTCCTTCATGTCCCAGCAGGTCAATACCGCGCGCTCCGTCACGCCGATCATGATCACCGCAGTGCCATCTGGTGGCAATAGCTTGGCGACGGTGATCACGACGCAGGCGATGATTACCGGCACGGTGAACATCACACTTGCGGCGCCCTCTAGCGGCAGCGGTGGCGACACTTCTGAAGGAAGTACAGCAGCAGGTGTTGGTGAGAAGGGACTGACAGCGGTCGTGGGGGTGTCGCTAAAACCCTCCACGCTGTACCCCAGCAGCAGACAGTGACAGTGAGACACATCTCGGGGGAGAGCCTCACTCAGGGCCCAGTGGCTGCCACAGCCCATGCCCTCACCGCCCAACACACCATCATCAAACAGCAGGCCCTCGCCGGCAAACAGTCGACGATCGTCGGTGGTCAGCAGGTGGCGCTGAGACAAGCGGTCGGCGTGCAGCCGTCGCAGCAACAGTTGGCTGCGGCCATCGTACGACAGCACGGTATCTCCGTCCAGCAGCCACAGACTGTCACCGTACACCAGTCACCAGGTGGAGCCACCACGCGGTCTGTCAGCATTGCCGTGCAGCAGGGCTTGCGGCCAGGCGTGACGGTGCGACAGGCAGTGGCAGCGCCCTCTGTAGTCAGCGTTCAGCAGTCGGCGGTGCGGCTGTCACCATCCAGAAGTCTCAGACGGCCGAGATACAACAGGCGCAGGCTCCGGCACAGCAGCGCCACCAAGTGTCCAGCGCCAGCGTCACGTCAGTGAGCAGTGCCACTGCCGCGGTGGTGACACCAGCGACACTGCCACAGTCTCCTACCATGGTCACTGTGAGTCCGTCGTCGACAGAGAGCACCGCTGAAAGCACCGCCGCGACAACGACGGCGCAGCAGCAGGGGAATAAGTCTTACGCGACTCCAAAACCAGCCGTGTTGATCGTGTAAGATACCACCAGCCTAGCTCATCAGTCGCTACAGTAATGACCAGGCACAGCTACGCACTGGACTTTGTGAAACACGACCTGGCTTACTTGAGATTCTAAGTACTAAGATAGACAAATTAGAACAAATCCAACACCGTGCAGTTCGTTTCATCACTGGAGACTACCGCTCTAGACAACCATGCTCACCAACCTTAACCTCGACACATTAGACAACAGACGACGCGACCAAAGACTAAAATGTATGTACCGAACTGATAGAGGATCTATCCCAGCCCTCCACACTGAAACATTCTTTCCTCCCCAAAAAACAAACAAAAGACACATTCAGCCTAAGCACTTCCCAAACCATGTATCCTCAATTTTTTCCAACAAATAACAACCAACAACACCAGATGTTTCATAGTACCTACAGCCCACACTGAACAATTTCAGAATTCATTTTTTGGGTAAAAACTATAGCCGACTGGAACCAACTTAACGAGTCGCAGGTCCAGGCTGAACCATAACTGACTTCAGTCGCCTGATCTGCGGCTCAAACACTCAATAACATGCGCACTTGAGATGTTCTATTTGAATAGTACTAGAAATGGAAAGAGCCTTTGTAGAATGTTTATGAAGCGGAATGGTTGCCTAATAATAACAACCCTTTAGACTGTTACTGAATTTGTTAAGCACTATTTTTAAAACAAACTTTAAATTAACCCTTAACATGCATGTGGATACCACCTTGTTCAGAAATGGCTTATGAAATCCACATTCATTCAACGCGTGTGAGGGCAATGTGTTTTATGTTGCATATAGTCTGGTAGCTCTAAGTTTGGCTTGACGCACCTACGATGGTAGTGATTTTTTTAACATTCTGTATGGAAATTGTTGTGATAAAAAGATCAAGATTAAAATGTCTTCAGTAATTTGTTGGTATTCGCTTGTGACTAGAGTTTTGTAATATAATAAAATAAATTATTATGAAGTACATCTATTGCATTATCTTGATTATTTTTTATTTGTTTTATTTAAGTACTCTTTCCTAATTTGCCCATAGCTGTACTCTGCGTAATATAATGAGTTCTAAATGGCGTCCTATCACTATAGACACAACATTGCCCAGTATCTCTTATTAAGGGTAACTTGTCCAAATTGTGAATATAACTCAGCTATATTGGATCAAACCATTAATTGTCACCTAGCCATGTGCAAGAATTCTTCATTTCCCCAAAATAAAACCTTATTCAAATACAAAAGGTGTTGTATACATAAAAGGTATAGCAGGCAATGTTGCTTTGAAACAAGAACATTATTCCTTGTGGTGTCTTCACATGTTCACAGGACAATGGTATTGTAATCAACACATAGTGTCAATAGCTTGTTGCAGAAACCATGTGGCTTCCTTTATGAGGGGGGGCCGGGCGGGATCAAGTAAATTTATATATTAGATCAACATACATCAAGTGCCAGAATGTAATACACATGTTGGCATGTACGTACAAACACTGGTAAAGTTAACAAGAAAACCACGCGTTACATGACAACATCGTGAATATGACAACAGTCACCTGTGCCAGGCCCAATGAAACGACAACTACACCAAAGCCTCGGGGTAAAATTCAATGCTGTTTTGAAATATGTTTTTTCCATCTCTGCTGCCGTCAAACTTCAGAATGTACGGGTTATCTTTGTCCTCCCACGACGCCACCTGGAGGACGTCGTTGGCAAAAGTCTCGTTGTAGAATGCAATGTTTATGTCCTTTATCAAATACTGCGACAGTGTTTTGGTGAAGTTTGAATATGCACCATTAAAGACACCGTCGTTGGCACAGTCTATGCTGTACCGGATGTACGAAACGTAACTAGTGTGTTGAAACAGGTCTTCATCACTCCAAGGGACCCTGCATTCGTACGTATGTACCTTCTGCGGCTGGCTAAATTTCGAGATCACAAGTTTTTCGTTTCCAACGACTGATGGTGCATACTTGGTTCGCCACCACTCTGGAAGCGGAGCTGGCTTATGGGTCGTTTCGTCAACACAGACAGCCTGGCTGACATTGTGGACAAACACCTCGCCGGTAGCCTCACAATTGAGGTTAGCAGCCGTACTGAGGGAAGACGTTCCAATGTACCCGAGACACAGGGAGATTCGAAGGGTAGGGTCGATGACCTTCTTAGGGATGTCATAGTACCCACGTGACACGGTCGTATTCACTGACGCCATGAACATGAAGCGATCTGCCAAGAGTTTGTCATATTGAAGGAACGTGTCTCCGGCAAACATCTGGGCCTTTCCCAAGAGCGCCTGCAGTTCCCAGGTGGTTGCGAGACCTGCAGAGGGAATACAGTTGGTGTAAATCAAGGATTTATTTTTAACATTAAACACAATCTGACAGGTCCTGTCAGAAATCAAAGTAAAAACAATTGTATGTGTGTCTTGAATGTAGTCTGTCATATGATTTTACAACTGTGTGTTGAACATAATATAAAATGTTGTAATTGTTTCCATTTGACACATAAAATCTAGACTACAGCCATATAACTCCCCAGCACCCAAAGTCCATATTCAGTAAGTACACGGTCCCTATTGTGTTGTGGTGCGTGACCAGAGATCTGCTCTTCCAACTGACACTAACCTACGAAATACGAATATATTTATTTCAGGAAAAACCCGTATATAGTTGGTAAATAGCATGTAAAAGGTAAATATGTAAACAAAATTGTAGATAAAATTAAATAAAGTTACAAGTAGTATAAAATAATGAAAAATATATATGATATGTATACTATAAGTAAATATGCAATATATATATATATATATATATATATATATATATATATATATATATATATACGTGTGTGTATGTAGATAAACACCATTTGAAAATAAAAAATGAATGGATAAAATAAGTAAATTTATAAGCTATATAAACAAAATAATAACTTTAATAATAATAATAAACATATATGCAAGGCATGATATCTGTCTCACTGGTTTACAGTGTACAGTGTTTGGCCCAGATAGTCCACATTGGATCATTTACTATGATATGAATGTAATAATGCATCAGTCATAACCTTGATCTAGTCATTATTTATGTAACAAAATTGTTTTTAAAACCATAAATATTCTTATGCATTAACAATTAGCATCTTACTACAACTAGTTCCCATTTTGATTACTAAAAGACTGTCATGTACGTAGTGCTAGAATTTCTTTTTGGGTATAGCTATAAGCACTATGCTTTTCCTTACAAACTGACTAAATATCAATTGTAACGGAAAGAATGCTGAGTCAAAGTAAACAATATTACATTAATTTGTTATTACTCACCGTATGGTTACTCACCAGATAAATCAAAACTGTCGATGGCATGAAGAGTTGGAATACTGACGTGTGCCCATTTACCACTCTTATCCAAGGTAGTTTTCATTTTGGTCATTCTTCAACAGAAACACAACCTCATGAAGTCTAAGTACTTTATGATTAGGGACGTTCCTATTAATCTATAACATACATAAAATTTCGCTTATATTACTATAAGATTTAGGATTCGGAGAATTTTGATGAGGTGATAAATTAACGAATTTGTTTTAGTTCAAAACAGGAAACAGATTCATGCACACAGTCACAGGAAACATGTAATAAATTAATTTAATTACAAGTTGCTTTACATGATAACGTTTTAAATAAAAAGTAAAGTGATGGAATTAACATATTGTCTGGGTATATACAAAATGAAGACTCACGCATGTCCATGATATCATGAACATTACCAAAAAACAATGCCAATGATCCGCAATATTCCAGTAATTCCTATATTTTTATAATGATGTCAATACAGACACCATATTTAATTAATTACTTATGATCAGAATCGACGGACACTCGGATCGACACTGTTTGAAAGCAGGCCTACCTGGCTATTGCAAAAAGCGACCTTCCTCGTAGAGACATACTCACTGCAATCTGAATGACACTGTTTGAAAGCAGGCCTACCTGGCTATTGCACAAAGCGACCTTCCTCGTACAGACATACTCACTGCAATCTGAATGACACTGTTTGAAAGCAGGCCTACCTGGCTATTGCACAAGGCGACCTTCCTCGTAGAGACATACTCACTGTAATCTGAATGACACTGTTTGAAAGCAGGCCTACCTGGCTATTGCACAAAGGGGACCTTCCTCGTAGAGACATACTCACTGTAATCTGAATGACACTGTTTGAAAGCAGGCCTACCTGGCTATTGCACAAGGCGACCTTCCTCGTAGAGACATACTCACTGTAATCTGAATGACACTGTTTGAAAGCAGGCCTACCTGGCTATTGCACAAAGCGACCTTCCTCGTAGAGACATACTCACTGCAATCTGAATGACACTGTTTGAAAGCAGGCCTACCTGGCTATTGCACAAAGCGACCTTCTTCGTACAGACATACTCACTGCAATCTGAATGACACTGTTTGAAAGCAGGTCTACCTGGCTATTGCACAAAGCGACCTTCCTCGTAGAGACATACTCACTGCAATCTGAATGACACTGTTTGAAAGCAGGCCTACCTGGCTATTGCACAAAGCGACCTTCCTCGTAGAGACATACTCACTGCAATCTGAATGACACTGTTTGAAAGCAGGCCTACCTGGCTATTGCACAAAGCGACCTTCCTCGTACAGACATACTCATTGCAATCTGAATGACACTGTTTGAAAGCAGGCCTACCTGGCTATTGCACAAAGCGACCTTCCTCGTAGAGACATACTCACTGCAATCTGAATGACACTGTTTGAAAGCAGGCCTACCTGGCTATTGCACAAGGCGACCTTCCTCGTAGAGACATACTCACTGCAATCTGAATGACACTGTTTGAAAGCAGGTCTACCTGGCTATTGCACAAAGCGACCTTCCTCGTAGAGACATACTCACTGCAATCTGAATGACACTGTTTGAAAGCAGGCCTACCTGGCTATTGCACAAAGCGACCTTCCTCGTAGAGACATACTCACTGCAATCTGAATGACACTGATTGAAAGCAGGCCTACCTGGCTATTGCACAAAGCGACCTTCTTCGTACAGACATACTCACTGCAATCTGAATGACACTGTTTGAAAGCAGGCCTACCTGGCTATTGCACAAAGCGACCTTCCTCGTAGAGACATACTCACTGCAATCTGAATGCAAAATATAAAGAACATTTAGCTAGATGGCGACAATATAACTGCTCATGTCAGCATTTCATAAGAAACTGTTCAGAACTTGTGACCCTAGGCCTAGCATTCCCCGAGCGTACCAACTTTACATTTAGGGCATATTCTATTTGCCTCTCCGACCTCTCCGCGCACGTCAGCGGAGTGAAATGTCCCATTCTTTTTGACGCGGAGAGCTCACGTGACCTGTTTCGCCGCTTGCGTGGCATGTCGTATGCGGAGAGACGCAGTCACGTGGTACAAATATGGCAGAATACAAAGAAGGGTGAGTACGATGTAGTAAAACATTTGAAATACAATAATATAAGTATATGTTTCTATTACGCATATGAAAGCGCAATTATCAGTTTTTTATCAATGAAATATATGCATTTATTATATAAGGAATTTATTAATTTATCGCTCACAATTTTTTTTGGTAGACAGTCATAGTGTTGTGTTGGGTAATTTTTCAGTTAACTGGCCTCAGGGTTTTGTCAAAATGGTTTTACTACCTTTTTTCTATGTGTATGTGTTCGGAATGTCATTGTGCGTCACTCATGTAGTCATTTGTTTGTATTTTATTATGCATTTAAAAGCTATGAATATGTTTGATATAAAATAATATTATTAAAATATGTAGTTGTCCATTTCATAGCTTTTATAATTCTTAATAATGTTTTACTATGTGTACTGTTCCACTTCCCGTATTGGCTATGGCTATTTCAGATATTGGAGAAGCTACGAGGTCATCATGCCTGATGGAGAGGTAAAGAAGTAGTTCTGAGCTCCATAGAAGGGCAACAGTTGATAGTTGGACGTAATTAAAAATATATACATTCTTATTTGCTATCAGGCATTTTGTAAAGTGTATAATTTTATTTACAGTGTATATAGCTATATAATTAAAACTATATAAACATAAATGTTTACAACAAAAGTAATTTCTATAACATATGGTAATGTACTTATGGCTTATGTGCTTTTATTAATAAATATATGTATGTGTATGAACAATAAATATTAATTTGATATAGTTTTAATTGCATGATGTCTTATTGCATAAATTACACAGCACAGATTAAAAAGCAGGATTATAATGTATTCATTTTCAATATAGATGCAGAAATGTTGCACAATGTGCAACAGGAAATCACTGCACCATGGATCACAACTTCAGCAGTTACACAAACGGCTCCAACAAGGTAGGTATACACACACGCACGCACGCAAGCACGCACGCAAGCACGCATGCACGCACACGCACGCACACACAGTCATTGACTGACACACATATTTATGATTATGTCAGTAGGTTGAAAAGTAATTTTCATACAACATATTTATTGAAAATACGAGAAAGTAGTTAATGAGTACAAATATCTAGGCACAGTATTGGATAATAAATTCATCTTTGAAATATCTGATAAAAAATATCAGATTTTTTTAATGTTCTGTCAATAAGCGTATGCTAATCATTGTGAATGAAAAATGCATAATTTCAACAGTGTGTTAGCTATAAGTAAACATTGTGAAATTTATTTTGCATGCAAGTAAAGTGCTGACTAATGCGGCAACCAAACAGCTGATTGACCTCGTCCACGAGAACATTATGAAAAACTCATGCCACAATACCATGTGAAAGGGGGTCGAAGACATCATGAAACTAAGTGGGTACACATTCACACCCACACAATTACGTGGTAGGTGGAAGACACTGGTGTTTTCTTATAAACTGGTCAAAGACAACAACCAACAATTTGGACAAGGATTAGAAAAATCCTTGGAAAACTGGAAGGCAGATCAACTCCAAAAACTGCCAAGAGGGATTTTGTGCACCTTAGTTTCGGTTTTATCTTCATGCTCCGATATTATATTTAAATCATTATGAAGCCTGACACTGAAACTCAGGCAAATTGTGAAAAAAATACTCAAAGTATTGGGATGTTTTCAGTGTTTTTACGAAATTTTGAAACTAGGGAACATGGTTGTTACTGCCCACTAGTGGCTGTCAATGACTGACTGACTTGTGGGGAAATTGTAAAGCCCACAGTTTTAGTTACAATAAATTAACTACTTCGCTATCAATGTAAGTAACTTATCTCTGAATACATTAGTATATTTATATTAAAATATAAGT
>JAODUO010001513.1:62500-92071 GCA_025642075.2 Ridgeia piscesae
AAAGAGTGAACCATGCTTGTGATCATTTCGCTTCACTGCATTGTTTGGAGAACCAGTGAACTCCAGTGAAGCGTGACGGGAGTCCTGAAAGGGACCAACACCTGGATGTCCTGAGTCCTGGATAAACACCCCTCCAGACAAACCCCCTCCATACATAACTCCATCACTCCATAAGCTCCTTCCAGACATAAACTCCTCGGACTTAACCTCATCATCACAGATACTAGCCTCAAGAGTTATCAAAATAATTAAACTTAACTTTGCTTGTATGTATGTACATAATATGTACATAGACCTCGCACACAGTTTGTAGTTATAGATACACAGACCTCTGGTGACACATGTAGATCTAGACCTCACACTCAATTTGTAGTTATAGATACACAGACCTCTGTGGACACATGTAGATCTAGACCTCACACACAATTTGTAGTTATAGATACACAGACCTCTGGTGACACATGTAGATCTAGACATCACACACATTCATGTCAAATCAATCACTGAAAACATCACCTGACTCAATATTTTATGAAATTTAGTACAGTTGTTGGCTCATGTGAGTACATCAAAATAAAAAAATTAAATAAAAATCTAGAACAAGTATCTTTGAAGATATAGGTCACTGAACTTTGACCCAAATCGCATACTGACCGCTACATTAATGCTTGTAACTCTGCTATTAATAGAGCTAGAGAAACAATCCATATATCATTGGAAAGCCAATAAACATGCTCACATAACTGTTATAAAATTTAAACATTAGTATAAATAATGTAGTAATTTTTTTGAAATTTGACCTTTGACCTCAGATACCCAAACAACGTATCCTCTGATTTTGCTAATATTTTTATACAAAATCCTACACTGTGGCAGAAGAGTCCCTGAAAATACTAGATTGGGCAAATAATAATGTTCAGAGATACATCAAATTAAGTAAACCCATGGATGAAAAACTGCACCAGGATAGCATTGTGTAACTCAATACGAACATACAGCACAGTGTCTGATGTGTAAATCATATATGTATATGTGCTCACTAATTAAAAATTTCATTACTTCACCTTTTTCAGATCACTTCACATTATTATGTCTCAGTTTAATAAAACTGCAATCATCACACATGAAGTTGATCAACTGTTAATACAATTCAATCTGCAATGCTTACCATTATGTATTATGCAATACAAGTTGGTCATTTGTATGCTTTAACGTTGCTCTGTATGCCACAAATCACATAACATTACAGACAAAATTTACATGTGCATGATCTTGTCCCTCTGGGCCCAGTTTCATGGAGCATACTTAAGACGTCGTAAAGTTACGCTAGTTGCGTTTCACGATTCTGCTCCATAGTTACACTTAGCTGCACCATGTATATACTAGGCGTAACTTTACGCTAGTTGAAATATTTACGGTATGCTCCCGACACGCCCACTCTCAACATAATTATTTTTAATGTTTACACTGGATATCCTTTACTAGTGCTGGTTCGATATTCGATATATCGAAGTATCGCGATACTTGCGAAAGTTCGATACCGATACTTAGTGGTATCGCGATACTTCGATATTTTTGGTATCGAACGCCCACTGTTCGATACCTTCGATACCTTCGATACCTTCGATACCTACGATACCTTCGATACCTTCGATACCTTCGATACCTTCGATACCTTCGATACCCTCGATACCTTCGATATTTCGATACTTGACATCGAGTCCATTCGACGATGTCGATGCGAAGACGCAACATCGTTGTTGATGACGACGTTGTTTACGGGAGCTATCACTACAGCGCTTCGCAGCCTAAATTGACTTAGGCGTGTTTGTTTAAAAATAATATAACATAAAATGTGAATTGTTTTCTAAAACTTTATTGTAGAGTTACTTTGTATAATAACTGTTTTCTGTGAGCGATCTTAGCCTAGGTCAGACTTCGCTTAGCCTCGGTTATCTAAAGTCCAAACGAAAGTTCGTGCCTCTCGTTTTGTGGCACTACCACTACCATGCCATCTGTCTCCCTACTTTACTTACGATTATGCGTACAAAAACACACATCCTATAGAATTTTTATAAGGTGTTTATTGCACGCACTAGTATTGATGAAGCTAATTTAATAACAATATTAATATAAATAATTATTCGAGCGCGATGCGCAAGCTTTGTTTATGCGGGTTCCGTTTGGTGACGCTATTTTGCTGTTTGGTGGCGCCACCGTTTGTCGTATACGACTCCCTCAACCAAGACGAACGACAAGTCGCAACGTTCATCGCTAATTTGGCACTTTTCTAACAAAGAGTGTCTGCTATGGCCAAAAGCGCCCCAAAGATTGCGGGGGAAATACATCGAATTTGACGAAACAAGTCACTGTCCACCATTCAGGAAATATAAAAACGTGATGATCAACTTGCGTCGAAGGACACATCGACGTCGTCGTGGACAACGTCGCAACGGCAACGAGTCGAGAACGTGTTCTATCGAAATATTCGACAATGAGCAAGCAGTGGACATCTAGTTACAGTCGAAGCGAATCGCCATCGGTTGCTGAATCTGTTACTGCGGCCACACCGTCAAGAAGTGACATACACGATGTCAGTGATTGACGATGACGATACGCTTACTGCATCTACTGTTATTGGCACTGGCCAAACAGGTTCATCACTGGCAGAGCCAGAGGTAGAGGAAGAAACCGAATTGTTCTTGAAAACAGTTGCAAAATCATTATGGGGCTTGTTATGTGTACTTGATAACGTGGTAATTTAAGTTTTTTTATATTCAAAAATATTACTGTGAACTGGGAAGTACAGTTGTAATTTTTATTAATATTTTTTCTAGTATTAATTAGTGTTAATTTATTGTATTCATCTATACAGTTTTGATGATAAATCACAATTATCTTTACGATACAATTAATAAAAAGCAGTTACAACAGTGAATGTTCAGCTGTGCTGGCACTATTATAAATGATAGGTGTGTTTAACAATAACATATTATTTGTATGTTACTTTTCACCTGTACTTGTTGATGATAACTTTAGAGGACAGGTTGACTTGAAATTAAGCTGCTATATAGTGTATTTGCATACAACTGGGGTGAAGTATTGTTATTAATTAAAAATAATTCAGTGCAATTAATTAATGTATTTGTCACTAGGTAATTTATTGCAGTTGTCTTTATAGTTTTTATATTATATTACCATCACTTTTTAGCTTTGCAACAGTAATCAATTATATTGAAACTGTTGTTTGTTTACTTAAAGGGGGAGTGAAGCGGCTGAACAACCACAGCCCGAACATAAGAACGTATAATTTACAGCACTTGTAACCATTATTTGACAAGCACAGCGTCACGGTATATTTTAAATATTTGCTTAAACTTAGCTACTTTCAACACAGGGCGCTGCCATTTTGCTGAAGGCCTTTTCCGGTTTGACCGGCGATTTGTTTACATTCACGGAAGCCGCCAGTCGATAGGCGACGCAGCATAGCTCTCGCAAAAACGGGTCAATGCACCATTGAAAAGGTAATGTTCTATTTATTGCATTGTCCACTGGTCTCATTGAGGCAGAGTTGACCTGGCTAGCAGTAGCAGACAAGCCAGAAAGCAGATACCCAATACACAAAACTGATATGGGGGTCATTTCAAGGGACCTTCTCAAAAACCAAATCACCAGTATTACTTTTTATTTTGGGGGCCCTTTGAATGATGCAATAAAATACAGATTTCTTGTGTACAGCAGCACCACCACATGCAACAGCCACGCAAAAGTAGATTTGTTTAACAATTGTGGGAAAATAGTCTGGGGGAACCTATGGAGCCTGTGGAATAATTCAATCAAATTTAGATTTCTCATGCATAGTACGTTACAATATCCACATATGCATCTACACAAACTTAGATCCTGAACACTTTCCGAAATGCCAATTATAAGTTGATTTATTCTGTTTTTATTTTTATGATGTAGGTACTGCAATGAGAAAACAAAAGATGACAAAACATTGTTATTTATATGTATAGCACAGAAGATACATACCATCTTACATATGTATCATTCTTTCAGATGAAGGATTCACAAATACCGAGCACAACTTTCAAAGGATCCAGTGCACCAGATGACATTGTCCCTCATGGCAGTATGGATGTCACATTGCAACGCCATTAACTTGCAGTGTCAAACTCAAACAGAGTCAGTGATCATGTCGTCAATGCAATACTTTATCGATGCAGCAATTAATACAGATGATATTGTTGTTCCATTGAATATTCATCATGACCATGGGTATGCAAAGTTGTCGTCGCAGTCCTGCATGCCTTCTTCGACTGACCATGGCAGTCCTGTCAATGTGAATGACACTTCGGACGTCCCAGTCTCACTGTCTCCATCTTCAGATCATTCTGTTTGCAACAGTCAGAAGGAAAATACTGAAGAGAGTGATGCAGAATATGTGGTAGCGGATGACAGCGATATCACTGATGATGACTCAAGCAGTTCTGATACTAATGAGAAATAGAGAAAGTGTTGTTTACACAAAAAAAAACTCATTTCCCTTTTCTGCATCTGCAAAACACCGTGGCTGGTATAACATGCCTGCTGCCTGTTGGAAGCATCCCATTGAACATGTGCAGTTATGATATGCAGCTAACCGATACATTCTGACATGTTATTTATAGTAAACAATCATTATATCTTACAATAATTATTAGTAATTGGCAAAACTGTGTAATTCGTCAATATCACATCATGAAGTCAGTGCATTGGTTGATTTTTTGTGTGAAATACTTTAATAAAATTATCACAGCATTTCACAAACTCGCACATAGGGGCTGGCCGATTACAATGGAGATAGCTTGTTGATGTTGACGTTGACGTCCGCCTCGGCAGCCACACTTGGTTGGTCGCCTTACAGCTATGCCAAGTTCACGTATGGTGTTCTAGGTACGAGGAAGCAAGCGTGACGAATTGGGATCTGTCGACTGGCCAAGCTGGTGTAAACGACAAGCACGATATGTGTAGAAGGCTTGGTCAGGCTCGGCCATGCAGTGCGACGTTCACTGATCCACGACGCTGGACCTGCAGACTGGCCGGTAGTTGGTGGTAGTTGTCAATAATTGGCGTCACGGCTGACCGAATAGTGGCTCAGTTCGTTGATAAAGCATTAACAACTTACCAACATGTTGCACATATATCTCAGTTCATCCGTTGAACACAGACTAGATGTACTCACGGTGACCTCTGCCAAACAACAGCTGTGCCAGAGAAGAGCAACTTACACAAAGATCGCAATGTTACATAGATCTGCCAGCCAGCTCTGTGTATGTGCTGTATGTTTGTATTGCACAGATTATACAGTGCTATCCTGGTGCAATTTTTCATCCACAGGTGTACTTAATTTAATATATATATCTGAACATTATTATTTACCCACTCCAATATTTTATGGGACTTTTCTGCAATAGTATAGGATACTCTATACAATATAATAGCAAAATCTGAAATTGTGCTGTATGTTTTTATTGGATTAAACAGTGCTATCCTGGTGCAATGTTCCATCCACGGGTGATGTCGGGTTTACAACAGTATAGGATACTGTGTACAAAATATTAGCAAAATCAGAGGACAAATTTTTTGGGTATCTGAGGTCAAAGGTAAAAAAATTCAAATTACAACATTTTTATTCACACTATTGTTTTTATTTTATTACAGTTATATGTGCATGTTTGTTGGCTTTCCAATGATATATTGATTTTATTCTCTAGCTTTATTAATAGCAGAGTTACAGGCATTAATGTAGCGGTCAGTATGCGATTTGGGTCAAAGTTCAGTGACCTATATCTTCAATGATACTTGACCTAGATTTTTATTTTATTTTTTTATTTTGATATACTCATGTGAACTGTACTAAATTTCATTAAATTTGGAGTCGGGTGATGCAAAAATAGCCAAACAGTGATTAATTTGACATGGAATGACCCAGGTATAGATACACATACCTCTGGAGACGTATGTTACGTGTATGTGATGTAGATCTAGATCTCACACACAATTTGTAATTATAGATATACAGACATCTGGGGACACGTGTAGATCTGGACTTTTTGTAGTTATAGATACACAGACTTGATTTGTTTTTGCAGAGTTGAGGTCATTCAAAAGGTATTTTTGACATTCAAGTGCCAGTGTAGGCCATTGGCATGATTGATTGATTGAGTTTATTTGGTAAAACATTATATGCATGTTTAGACGCAAAAGCAAATAAAGAATATGCAAATATATAATATTACCGAGGATAAACACGTAAAAACACACAAAAGTACACTTATATGTTCCTCATAAAACATATGAATAATTAATTTAAGAAAACATTTAATAAATACATCAGTAAATAGATAAATACAGATAAATAAATACAGACAAATAAAATACAGATATATAAATGTGATGGTCATTCTGGTATAAGCGATCTCGATCAGTCATTAAACAGTCTCCATGACAACCCAGAAGTCTTATATAATGAGGAAATCATAAATATGAAATATGAGACATTTGGACTGAAGACCATAACATAAGATGTACTAACAAACTTGCAAGAGCACATTTCTAACAAGAGAAATAGCAGGAATTATAGGAAATACAATAAAGTGATTAGCATTAATTGTTATTTTTCTTCCATATCACATTATTTCCTGTGACTTGTTTCCATGATTTTATTTCATACATTTATTTCACTAATTAGTAACATGGCAAAGTACTTCTGGTTCATGTGATCCCACATGATGACTACCTTTGTGTCTACCTTTGGTAGACAGGTAAACCCTATAACTAACTTGACTTGCTCAGAGTGCATTAATGAATCTCAATGACTGACAGACTTATGGCATGTTGGCAACATTCTTGATACCAAAGTTTCGCAACAATGAATGAAATACTTAGGTATCTGTACTGTTCTTACACACCACATAGCAGTCTCTACCCCCAACTACCGTTAGGGTATATACCCCATAGTGCCACGCCCACCTAATTAGTGACTAACGGTGATAGCCATGGTCATAGAACAACCTTACGTATGCCTGTGTAATAAAACATATATTATTATTGTATCATGGAATTATCACTCATACCCCAAGCGGGGACGACACAACAGTGTCTATGTAACTAACGTATGTGTGAAGTCATTAACTATCTACTCTGTAACACAGAATGAATCTTATGGTTGAATGACACTGAGTGACGTCAAATACGACAGGTGCTTTCACTGTCATGTGGGATATACAGTTGCACCTGTCACATTCACTGAGAGCTTAGTTTTATTACTTATAGATGTGAGTTATTTAACTTAAATATATATTAACTTATACTTCAAATGGCCTGAAGATTGATAATAACTGCATGTATTATAAAATTAGGATATTTACTACTCAAACGTGAAAACCGACACATTAAAATGAGGGTCACACCCACTTCTCCAAGAGATATTCATACACTGAGTTAGACTGAGTTTCATCTCCGTCTAAACACCACTGTTCTACCTCTGTGACATAGCTTTATGTAAAGACCCAACTACACGTCATTTGGATGGGTAAAAACGAATATGGACGGGTAGACATCTGGGTGGACGGGTAAAAATTGAAGGAACAAAAAAGGTCTTCCAAAACCATAGATATTGTATCACATGTGTGTTTGTAGTCCATTTCAGATCAAAATTTCAAAGTTAACATCCAAGTATCCACCAAAACATGTGTGATATGACTGGCAATAATTTTATCCTGCATAAAGCCCTGCTCTGTGAGACCACAACCTTGTCAAGTGTTTGTTTGTGACATCACATTTTGAAAATACTTGTCAAAGCTCAACACATTTACAAGAACTTACCACATGAAGAGATCGACAACTTGTTGTTCAGCAGGTGTCACAGAGCAACAGAACCCCGCCGTGACCTAATTTGTGTACACACTGGGTGGCCACTTGGGTATGACTTTCAATGTCACGTGGTCTCAATGTCACCAGGCATTGTCAAGGCAGTTGTTGACGTCTGCCTGCATATGCACGAAAGCACGCATTAGGACCTAGTTACATAAGGCCGTGAGTAAGCACATTTTCTGCAAGTCCTACACGACATGGAGCAGCCATGTGTCACTAAGTCTTACATGACATGGAGTAGCCATGTGTCACCAAGTCTTACACGACATGGAGCAGCCATGTGTCACCAAGTTTTACACGACATAGAGCAGCCATGTGTCAACAAGTTTTACACGACATGGAGCAGCCATGTGTCACTAAGTCTTACACGACATGGAGCAGCCACGTGTCAGCACGCAGAGATTCTATTTTTCGTTCAGGGTTCATTTGAAGTCTATTGTAGTTCAATTAACCTGAATGACAAGTAGTTAAATAATAGTAATCATAATAATATTACATTTAACAACTCATACGTTGCTCAGGCATCTTAATTTTACAATTATTTTGATATAATGCTATATTGTTTGCTGGCACAAAAAATATGCACCACTTGAGATAAAACTATTACAACAACATCGACAGGTAAACAGCGGGAGAAAACACATCACCAGCTGAATCCGTCGTGTCAGTGACAACACATTGACAAACACACACACCCAGATCAGACGCCCAGATCACACCATGCATACACGTGCACACACACACGTGCACACACACACGTGCACACACACACGTGCACACACACGTGCACACACACACGTGCACACACACACGTGCACACACACACGTGCACACACACACGTGCACACACACACGTGCACACACACGTGCACACACACGTGCACACACACGTGCACACACACGTGCACACACACGTGCACACACACGTGCACACACATGCACGAACGCGCGCGCACGCGCGCACACACACACATACACATATGTGCAAACAAAACATGCATACACATACAAATACATGCATGCACCACTGGTTGTTTCTGAGCCGTAGATCAGACGGCTGAAATCAGCTATGGTTTCAGCACGGACCTGCGACCCGCTAAGTTGGTTGCAGTCAACTATTGTTTTTACAAACAAAATTAATTAATTCTTGAATTGATCAGTGTGGGATGTATGTATTAGGTACTATGAAGCATCTGGTGTTGTTGGTCGTTAGTTGTTGTACGAAATTTGAGGATACATGGTCCGGGACGTGCTTAGGCTGAATGCGTCTTTTGTTTGTTGTTTGGGACCGGAAGAATGTTTCAGTGGGGAGGGTTGAGATAGATCCCTTAACAGTTTGGTACATGAATTTTAGTCTTTAGTCTCATCGTCTATGTTCTAATGTGCTGAGGTTGAGGACGGTGAGCATGGTTGTGACAGATCCTGGGTGTCTAGAGCAGTAGTCTCCAGTGATGAAACAAACTGCACGGTGTTGTATTCTTTCTAATTTATCTATGTCCCCCCGATGTTATGGATCCCACACTATGGCTCCATGTTCAAGGGCAATGTATGCCGTCGGTTTACTGTTTATCGTTGTAGAGTGGTGAGTGAAGAGAGAATGGCACCAGTGGCTGTCAGTAACCGATGACTATGAGTCCAACTGATATAGGCTGCAGTACTGCTCAACTGTTGTCTGTTGTTTCATATATTATGTGGATGACCATCGAGACGCTAGTTCAGTGCAAACGGAAAATGTAGGTCTTCACCCAAATTGGGCCCCAGGGCGTCACTGGGAAGCCGTCTCTATGTTACTGTTAGTAGAAAAGGTTATTTAAATTTAAGGGAACCAAAAGGGAAAAGTTACATGCTATGCACGTGAAAGAGTTAATAAAAACGAACTTTTCTGAACGGTAATCACATTTTTAAAGTCAGTGGTTTATTGGTAAAACAAATCTGAACACCTTTTCTATCAAAGTTCGTAAGTCGCGCCATTTTGACTGATATGTGACGTAGTCGAATGTTTGGCACAATGAGCGGCAGATCGGGCAAATCTGTATTTAAAATTCCGTTAAAATAATCGCCAGGTGGCGCTTCGCGATGTGTACATCCGCTTCGTGTACCCGTGTAGGGAAGCGAACATGATTTTCGTTCAGGAATAGCTGAATTTCGGTTGCAACGATAAGGGCCAACATTTTCAAGATAGAACTGAACGCGCTGGTAAACCTGGTAAAGAAGACCCGCCGGAAGCCGAAATGCAGAGGCGAGTAACAAGCCGAGGCGACATTGACAAGTGGTCGAAACTCGCTGAAACTTCGAAACACTGACAGGTATGTTGATGGCCACCTCGCATTCTATCCCGGGATTCGGCGAGTTTCTACTTAGTCACAGCCATGCCGTATATTATTCTCCAAGTCAGTGGTGTAGTGTCGGATATGTTATACACAACGTGAGGTTCCCAATTTGAAATAAATATATTTAAATAAATGTCAATGTATTTGACCCAATGTCTGCTTAGCATTGTCCTTGTCAAAGTGCTTTACACTTTACCCCATGGCAGACCTACTTAATTAAACACCATCTCATGGCTGTGGGAAGCATCCAGCCAAGCTGTAATTAATTAATCAAGACGGTTTGTGTACAAATATCCACCGTTGTCTATAGCCAGTTACTTGTTTACACAGATGAGTGAATTGGAGCAATGACGGGTGAACAGACTTGCCCAAGGTTCGACGCAGCACACATGGTTTCGTTATCGCAGTTGAGAGTCTGAAGCCGAGTCCAAAGCTTTAAACCACTGCGCCACTATACATAGTTGATATATTTATTTAGGCTTTATTTAATTTCAGGTGTCCAAGTCGGCCATATACAGAGAGTTTTACCTGGTGGATCCATGGCAGGCTTGGTCGAAGGGTACAGAGAGTCATACCAGTGTATACCAGCCATAAGATGGAACTTCTGTGCTCTCAGCGGAGTACAAGATATGGGATAACACTCAGCACTTGTTGACTGCTGCCCTTACAAATGATCAGTTGATTTGTAAATAAGCAGTTGGATTGATTATGAACAAATTAACTGACTCTTGACACAAGCAGATTTTGTTTCATTAGCTTGGGCATATCTGTACCAAGGACTGCAATTCCGACATGGACAGTCATTGTGGGCAGCGGCCAGAGTTCTGACAAAGATGTAATTCACCATTCACTCTTTCTGTCTGCCATGGGCTGGTGTATCTGCAGGTAAACATACAGCTGTAGTGTCTTCCGCAGCTCCAATTGCTTGCGTCTTGACCAGAAAACAGCCATATTGTCAGGGTTCGCTAGGACGTGGCTGGACGTTCTGGATAGAGTACAGAAGTTTTCTGGCAGATGACATACACTCACTAAGATCTTAATTTGACTGCTGACAGGAGTGACAGATACTGAGTTGCATGCACTAGAACTGCATTCATATTATTGCACAGTGCTTGCACAGATAGATAGATCGTGATGCTGTTCCAGCTGCTGTCTTCATTGAGTAGAGATGTGTGTATGTTTGTGTGGTGATACATATTACATAAACTAAGGTATGATAACTGATTACATGATCACTTAGCCGTTTTGGATTTGTCGCCGTTTTGGATACAACCAAAACGGCGACACGCCAAAACGATGACATGCACCGATTTGGTTGTCGCCGTTTTGGATGTGTCGCCGTTTTGGTTGTCACCGTTTTGGAGTGTCGCCGTTTTGGCATGTCGCCGTTTTGGATTTATCGCCATTTTGGTTGTCGCCGTTTTGGTTGTGGCCGTTTTGGATTTGTCGCCGTTTTGGTTGTCACCGTTTTGGAGTGTCGCCGTTTTGGCATGTCGCCAGTTATCATACCTTAGAAGTTGGCATAGCTTGACGAAAATGTGGTCTTTCTTCAGTGTGATCACATTTTTTCGCCAGACAAGGACTACTTATTCAGGTAAGTGCATTCAACGATGATGATAATAATATCACACAGCACAAATTCATCACAATGGTAAGGGCCACTGGGTAGTTTCTTTCAAAGATAAGGGGGATCGAATCTATGTTTTGGACAGTTTATATTTAAATCAACTTTCTCCTTCACTTCAAATTCAATTATCTTGTATATATGGGTGTGGCACAAAACAGATTTAGGTTTTTGTGCCATTCACTCAACAGCAAGATCCGGGAACATTAGACTGTGGAATATTTGCAATAGCCAATATTGTTGAGTTTTATACGAATGGTTATAAAGAATTGGAAAAGCAGTCACAAGCATGGAACTTTGACATGGTAAATTCAAGAAAACATTTAATGGCATGTATCAAATCAAAAAAGTTACTCCCTTTTCCAAACGTTTTTTCTCTACAATACGAAAACAATTGACATGGACAGATTTGCAATAGAGCTTTTGCGCCCTTATGACCTTCCAGAAGTGTTTGGAGACACGGTGACTTGTGACAGATGTCGCAAGTGGTACCATAACAGATGTTGTGAATTTCCATATAATGTAAATACTCCATGGTTTTGCAGTGCTTGTCAGTGCAAAAGACCAAGTAAAGTGCCTACAATTTTTCAATAAAAAATCATGAATGTTATTACCCCTGTTATTGTCACTAGTTATTTTACTATCTTCTCATGTGTGGGGCTACAGTATTTCAATGAAAAGACTAATTTATGAGTTTAATTTGCCAATACTGTTATTATATTTTATTTGCATGTTTTTTAAGGTAAACATATGGATATTGTCGTTTCTATTGGTATTATTTTTTAACTATTTAAATTTAATATAGTATATACATTGTATTACACACACACACACACACACACACACACACACACACACACACACACACACACACACACACACACACACACAAAAAATATATATATATATATATATATATATATATATATATATATATATATATATATATATATATATATATATATATATGAAATTTTATTTGAATGAAATAGTAATACTAAGAATACTTACTGTGTTGGTGAAAATAAAAATAAACAAACAACTAATCCAAGAATTGTTATTTCGCCTTTCAAACATTGTATATGTTAACTTGTAGTACTGTAGTTAAATTTGCTTATTACACGTATGTTATTATTGAAAGACATCTCAACATCACAAGAACACCGTAAACACAGCAACTATAAGTCGCCAACTAGAACAACGCACGTAAAGGGCCCCCTCACGTAAACATGGAGCGTACGGATCGGTGGCATCTTTGTGAATGTAGTGAATGTGGTCTGCCGTTTCCGCGCGGTCTGCCAATTGTGGCCCGCCTTTTAGTATGCCCCTTGAACTGCGTTGTTGATTACCGTGTGCGTGCAGCTGTAATACCATCTGTGTTCAACGTCCCATTTTTATCTACATTTGTTTCTGCAAAATAATGGCAAGCAAGGATTTTGGGGAGATGAAATTTCGCAACTAAAAGATGGATTAATATGCAGAAATGCTAGATTGTACGGAAGCAAAGCAGAACTTGTGGAAAAGGATGTGGGCGATAACATGTGCTTGTGATGAGCGATCTCAGTACTTTACTACATGAAATGTACTCTGAATGGGTATCCCTCTGAATTGCCGGTAACGGGTGGGCGGTTTTGCAATATGACTAATTATAATTTAGAGAGCAACATTAAATTAATACGGTGAAATATATGTTATAAAATGTAACTGTGTGTTCTATGTTTGACGGCTGGGCACTCGACAGGCAACGTTTTGCCTTTTGGTCTTGCCTCTTGTAAAAAAAGTCCTCGTGTTCCTTTGAAATTAAAAACTCGACTACATGAAACGTACCCTGAATGGGTATCCCTCTGAATTGCCTGTTATGGGTGGACGATTTTGCAATATTATTATATGACCAGGGTAGAACTTCGGCATTTATTTTACTAGACAGCGGGTCTAGTAATATCAAAAGTTTACTAGTCCTGCTGTCAGGTCTAGTCATTTGCAGATTGAACTATTGTATGTATGTTATAAAAACTTGCTTACTTATTTACTACCTGTCACACAGAATGGCATTTAGAACAACAATGAAGTTCCTCCACACCAGTCTACCCCTTGCCAATACCTCAATGGTTTCCCAACTGTGTCCTGCCTTCTTTATCTTTCCTGTGTCCTACTCATGATGGATTTGCCCTTCATCTCTAGTTCCACTGTTTGGCGCCAGGTTGTTTTGGGACATCATCTCTTTCTTTTCCCTTCAGGGGTCCAGTGCACTGCAATTCTGGTGATAGATGTGTCGTCTTTTCGGAGCACGTGGCCAGTCATCCTGCCTAATGATGCTACCCAAGTATGTGAAGGTGGTAGTGCTTGTCAGTTCAGACTGCCCGACCTTCACAGCTGATGGACTTGGGATGCTTGCAGTCATCACTTTGGTTTACTTTTGGCCAACTTGTTGACTGAAAGTGTTGAGTCTTGTTGTCTTTTCTTGTATGTGACAATGAGAGTGTGCAAAGAAAGCAAGATCATCTGAGAGTGTGACAGGAGAAGAGAGAAGAGTGTCCATCTGATACCTCTGGGCTTGTCTTCTGTTGTACATCGTAGTTCCCCGGCAATGACAATGTCCAAGAGGATGGCTGACATTACACACCCCGCCTCACTCCGGTTTTCACACACAAAACTGTCACTTTTGTCACCACTGCATGTGAAATATTGAATAGAAGTTCAAATGATATTAACAATCTCGATCTGAATCCTGTATGCTCTCAATATTCGCAACAGACTTTCTCTGGGTATGCTATCAAATAATCAAAATCCTGATGACAGATGCTACCGATGACAGATGTTACTGATGACATATGTTACTTATGACAGATGTTGCTTATGACAGATGCTACTGGTGACATATGTTACTTATGACAGATGTTGCTTATGACAGATGCTACTGGTAACATATGCTACCGATGACAGATGATACTGATGACATATGTTACTGATGACAGATGTTACTGATGACAGATGCTACTGATGACAGATGCTACTCTCAGGCTCTGGGGATCATAAGGGCACACAAGCCACCCCCATAGCAAGACACTAGCTCCATGGGTGGTTCTAAGAACTTGGAAAATAAAATTTGGTCGATTGGGTTCTGCTCCCAAATCATGGACAATTGCTCACTGGACAGTTGCTCACAGTGGAAATGAAAAAGTGGATAGTTCTCGATTAGCCCACTCTCATTCGGCTGCATGACTTCGTTGAGAAGATATTCTGGTGAGACTTATGTAATGCCTCTGCTCAAACCAGAGCCAGCTATGCTCAGACTCCCACACAATCACCAGATGGCAGCACTGGTTTGGATTATTTCATAGGTTTACGTGTATAATAGTAATTATTGGTTATGTAGTATGCTTTTGATAACGGAATAGTTATAAGATGTCTGTATACGGTATACAAAATAAGCATGCTACCAAATTTACAATCATTGCCCATTAAACACTCATCTTTGAATCAACAGTCGCCTTTTGCATGGCAAAAATCCATACATTTTGGGCCATCGACTTGGCAAATCTATACACTTTAGTACTGGCCTTCTGGGCAAGTGGATGCAAAGGGTTAATATCAAGGCCTGTGATGTTCAAATTTTAAACGTATTCAATAAGAAATTACAACAATCACTGTTAATTCAGTGATCTGGATGACTGTAGTAATGAGATCCACAGCCACTGAATGATTCACTCTGTTACCATGGTTACAGAGTAAGATCATGACGAGGCGTTGGGACAACAGAAGAAGGAAAATGAATTGAGGATGAAAAGAAGAAGCTGAAGACGGCCTTACTTTGGACCAGACAAAGGACCAGGTAGGACCTGTCAGCTGATTCGTCCACCAGTCATGTCATTTTGGACTTGATTAAGACACCACATTTACCTGTCATACTGTGTTGACAAAAGTCTCGACACGCAGACAGTTGACAGCACAGAAGGACGTGTCACCGTCAGTGGATCAGTGTCACTGAACAATATACATGTTCATGACTTACTCATGTGTACAGTAAGTCAATATATATGTCTGTGACTTAATCATATGTACAGTAAGTCAATACACATGTATATGACTTACTCATGTGTACAGTAAGTCAATATACAAGTCTATGACTTACTCATGTGTAGGCCTACGGCCCTACGGTAAGTCAATATACATGTTCATGACTTACAGTAAGTCAATATACATGTCTATGACTTACTCATGTGTATAGTAAGTCAATATACATGTTCATGACTTACTCATGTGTATAGTAAGTCAATATACATGTTCACGACTTACTCATGTGTACAGTAAGTCAATATACATGTCTATGACTTACTCATATGTACAGTAAGTCAATATACATGTATATGACTTACTCATGTGTAGGCCTACGGTAAGTCAATATACATGTTCATGACTTACTCATGTGTACAGTAAGTCAATATACATGTTCATGACTTACAGTAAGTCAATATACATGTCTATGACTTACTCATATGTACAGATAGTCAATAATTATACATGTCTATGACTTACTCATATGTACAGTAAGTCAATATACATGTCTATGACTTACTCATGTGTAGGCCTATGTTAAGTCAATATACATGTTCATGACTTACACATGTGTACAGTAAGTCAATATACATGTTCATGACTTACTCATATGTACAGTAAGTCAAATATACATGTTCATGACTTACTCATAAGTACAGTAAGTCAATATACATGTTCATGACTTATTCATGTGTACAGTAAGTCAGTATACGTGTTCATGACTTACTCATATGTACATTAAGTCAAATATACATGTTCATGACTTACTCATATGTACAGTAAGTCAATATACATGTTCATGACTTACTCATGTGTACAATAAGTCAGTATACGTGTTCATGACTTACTCATATGTACATTAAGTCAAATATACATGTTAATGACTTACTCATATGTACAGTAAGTCAATATACATGTTCATGACTTACTCACATGTACAGTAAGTCAATAATATACATGTCCTCAGCATCCGTTTGTTTTGATGAAACTTCACAAACAGTCTGTATTATTTTGGTTTCAATGTTATGATCTTCTGATGTCTCATTCAACTGGTCAGCCTTTTTCTTATCATTATCACCAAACCAACATTTCAATGCCAGACTTGTATTAGGAGACAGGAAGAAATGTTAAACTAACAATGTCTTAATAAAAGAGTTGTACTCAATGCATTTGCTGTTTTTTTTTGTAGAAGTTTATCCAACAGTGTCTGTCGGATCTGGGAGTGAGAGAGGGGAAACTCAGCAGAGGAGAGGGAAAGGTCTGTGTTCTGAACAAATATACTGTTGATTATTTCATGTTGAAAATACAATTCACTTCTATTTATAGAATGTGAAATGTTATACTTGATCTAAAACACTACTCAGATATTTAATAATAATAACGATGAATTTACATAATAATAACTGGACAGTTCTTAGATATTTAGATACGGCCATTTTGTGGAAAGTTGCATGGGAAATTGAGTTGATATACTTCCATTTACATCTCCCATAATGCACCAGTAATCTTGCCACAATGCAAATGTGATTTCCCACAATACATAAATCGTCTTCCTGTGTGCATCAGTTGTATACCCACAATGCACCTGTGGTCTACCTGTTGTACTATTTGTCTTACCACAATGTTCTATGTCCTTCCCACAATGCACCAGATGAGAGCAACATGAGCTGTGGCTTTATGTACAAGTTAAAAAGGTGATTGAAGTAAACATATGTACCTATATGAGGTAACTTTTTGAAATTGTTGTTCAGTTCAAAGTTTGCTGCAATTACAAACGACATCTGTGGGGAAATGTCTATGTACAGTTGTCTGAGTGAGTGAAGACTAGATCCATGAATATCTTTGTGTCAGTTTGTGGTGTCAGGTCATGTCATATTGTATTGATTGATTTGTGTCATATTAGACAGTTATGTCGTGTCAGAGTCACGCCATGATGTTGTGTCATGTCATGCCAGGCAATCATATTGTGTCATGTCATCATTTTGTATGAGACCATGATACTACGTCTTATGTGATATCGTGTCAGGCCACAATTTTGTCTCATGACATGCTATTTTGTCAGGCTGTTATATCCCATACAGTGTTATGTAATGTTGTTGTGTCAAGTCATGTTATTATTTAGTGTCATGTTATGTTATGCGACAGTGAGAGACAGTACAGTCATAGTGGTCATTCAAGGCCACCGAGGCATCAATCAAGGTCACCATCACACAGGCGAAAAGTACACAGCTGTCATCGGTCATTTTCGTCATCGTCTCCAGAAAGTAGGTCAAGTCATTGAGGTAATTTAATGATTACTTTTGTGTAATTATGCTACAATAAAAGTTGTGTTTTATGATACACCGTCATGGTTATCAATGCATCCTGTGGTAAGACCCTGATGACAGATCCTTTCTTAAAACACTGGACAGATCCACTTTAAGACGGCAATGATCCGACCCTTTCCTTCTCCACCACCTCTATGTTCTGTGACGGACCAGTTTTCAGACACTGGCAATGTATGTCAACGGAAGAAGAATATCAGCTGTGATTTGATTCCACTGCTATATTCAGTGTCATCAATGTCTGTCCTCACTAGAAAGGTTTGGTGACATCTCTTGTGTGTAGCTTAATTCTTTATTTAACGCTGTTTTCTACAGTCTAAAATTAAAACTTACGATGCACAAATTCAATGCTTCGTAGCTTGCTACATGAGAGTGTTGTATGAATACAACAGCCGACGATATCATTTCCGAGGCAACGTCTCAGACAATTATTCAACTGTGTGTCATGCACTGAGCCGAACTGTCTCTGAGCTACCTTTGTGTGTGTGTGCATTCAAGCATGACCATCGTGTATCCAGTGAATCAGCTGATGTTTGTTTGTAAACATGCTGCAAAAATATCACCCCAAAAACAGCCATTTATATAACCATACCTAACTAATATTCTTAATAATATAAATAAGTCTAACAGTTTAATACTTTAGATGACGTGGTAAATATTGTAAACATAGTTATAATTACACAGTTATGTAATGTGGTGCATTTGCATTTTAACGTGTTTAAACAAAAGGCGTGATTTGTTTAGATCATCACCTTAATTTATTTTCTCTCTGAAACTGGCCCCAGCGTGTGACGTCACATTAAACTGATGTCACACTAACAAAATAGTATAATAATGCAACATCACATAGCATAATAGTACAGTAACACGTCACACTAGCACAATAATAATAATAGTATGTTATAGAGTGCCCCAATTATTGTTCAATGAGAGTGACAGTTGGAAACTTCAGTTGTCGTACGAATACAACGGGCGACGATATCATTTCCGAGGCAGCTTCTCAGACAGCTATTCATCTGTGCGTCATGCACGGGGCCGAGCTGTCTCTGGACTACCTTTGTGCGTGTGTGTTCAAGCATGACCATCGTCTATTCAGTGAATCAGCTGATGTTTGTTTGTAAACGTGGTGCAAAAATGTCAGCCCATATAATAGCTGTTCATATAACTTACATACATGTTAAGTTTTGGAAATGCCAATGTGGGAGAAAACAGTATTTTATACGTAAATCGGAGGCTCTTGGAAAATGGGGCTATTATATGTAAATTAGGTTTTTAACCATAAATGCAAAGAATATAATACAAAAAGGAATAAATTCCACTGATTAAGATATTGACATAGATATTGTTATATGAATTAACTTACTCTGGAGCAAAACCATTCTTGTAGCCATGAACAATATTCAATATTAACATATATGTTTTATTATCATTATATAATACCACAAATATAATAAATTCCCTGGTAATCTCATATAAAAAATGATGTGTTGCTGTTTGGCCCTCGTGAATTAAAAAGAAGGCTTAGCCTTGGTGATAAAAAAATAAATATTATAATGTTCAGTAATTTACTTCTTGTGTTCTAGGTATAAGCCTAACATTGGCATATTTGTTCAGCTTCTGATATGTATCATAGGTTGCAAAGAATCCCTTGCATGAAAAGCAGCAGCATCTACATATTTTGTTACACAACTAACATAATCTTTACATGTAAAACTTGAATATGGAATTCATTTTCATGAGCTGGACTGAGCCATGGTGACACAGGCCCGACTGGAGATATTTAAATAAGCATGTTTTCGTCTGTTAAGGATGTTTTTCATTTACATGTCAAATGTACTCAAATAATAAAGCGCTCAGCAAAGGTACATACATTTAAAACATGCACATGTAATGTAGATGTATGGATGGACATTATTTGTATAGATGTAAACAGATTGCAGTTTGTTCTACAAGACTGGAACGTACACAGTGGGCGATAATATGGTATCGAAGCGGCTCGCGGCATTTCTATAAAGCTGATAAACAATGTCAGCGACAGGCAAGGTGTAGGTCTTGTACTTAGGTATTTGTTAGACTGTTTTTAATGTTCAGTCATCACAGTAAGACGTGATTTAAATAATTCCAATTCAGGTCATTGTTCAAATCGTTGTCCGCGCCCGGCGGTGTCTGAGCGATTAGCTCAGTCTCAGACTCGATTGCAATTAGTTAACTAGCATTGCTATTCATTGTGAGGCGACTCTGAAAAACACTTGAGACAATGCCCAGCCAGAAATAAACCAATTATCCGCACCCAGTAAAGTAAATTACGTAAAATTTGTTTGTTTTTGGTGGACTGAAAACCGGAAAGAGCCGGATGCTCCCGCAATTTTTTTCACTTATGTTTCGATGAAATTGCGGGAGATTGTTTCTCCCGCGCGGGAGATCGAGAGATTTCCTTGTAATTGCGGGAGTCTCCCGCTGAATGCGGGAGACTTAACATGTATGTATAACTATACCTAAAAATATTGATGGTAACATCAATCAGTCTAACAGGTTTACAACTTTAGATGTGATCAATTGCAAACATAAAAATATGATGTACAGGTATAGGAAAAGTCGAAATTTATCCTTTAAGTAGTGACGTGTCTGAGTTCTGGATTATCCGTGGCAATTTGGGCCAAACTTAATTAGCAATCAATTGTCAAAGACTTAAACTGGCAATCACGTCAAACAAACACATGAAAGAAACAGTTGTCAAGTGCAGTGGTCCAATGTCACCTCCCTAAATACGCCTCTATATTTAGTCATAGACGTGAACACGTCTACGCTGTGAGATGTTCCAACAACAACAGGTGGAGACAGCGGAATCAGGAAGATTATTTCACAGATGCCTAATATTAGTAGTATGATATGTCACCAGGTGGCGTGTTCCTCGTCCACAGACGGCCAGTTCTCACAAGCAAGGGGGGCTGTGTACGTAGCGATGTTGTATAAGAAAGGGGTGTGTGTAGGTGTTGGTGTATCTGTAGCGATGTTGTACAAGAAAGGGGGGCTGTGTAGGTGTCGGTGTATCTGTAGCGATGTTGTACAAGAAACAGGGGCTTGTACATGTCGGTGTATCTGTAGCGATGTTGTACAAGAAATGGGAGCTGTGTACGTGTTGGTGTATCTGTAGCACACATACACACACACATGTCCACACACACATTCACACACACACACGCACACACATGTCCACACATAGTCACTCCCATAAGCCCACACACACACACGCCCACACATACACACTCCCATAAGCCCATACATACACACGCTCTCATGTACATATGCCCACACATACACACACCCACAAGCTAATACATATACTTCCAAACGCCCACGCATACACATTCCCACTCACACAAACTCCAACACGCCCAAACATACACACATGTCCAAACTGACACATGCCCATATATTATGATATAAAATATATTCATTCACACACATACACATTTGCTCACACTCGCCCTCCTGTCACTAACGTATTTCGCTCATTAGTTATTACGCCATTTCTGTTATTTTAATTAGCCTATACATCATATAGCCAGAACTCTGTGTGTCACATTGACTTCACTTTCTTCCCTACGTAGACGCACCCCCATACTTGCTTGAGATTTGTAGGAGAATTCAGACAAATCAAGCGACCGCAGTGCGCATTGCCCCAGGGTCCATGTAGTGCTTGTTGAAATGTAGACTCACAATTCTCACCAGAGGGATGCATTTTACACGAACGCAAACGTTCTCTCTCTCTCTCTCATACACACACGGGCGCGTGCACGCACGCAAATACATACATACATCACACACACACACACACACACACACACACACACACACACACACACACACACACACTATATATATATATATTATATAGTCACTATCAGGCGCTAATCCACACTATGGGTCTGAGCATACAAGCATTGTGATCACTGCCAGGGCCATGGGGGACACCTGCTGTCAAGTGCCTTCTTCAACAATGAGCACTATTGGGTGAAAAACATAAAAATTGCAGTCAATTGGTATTTTGATGGTTGAAAAGAATATTTTTGTGAAAGGTCATTTGTAGTAAAGGTTATCAGTTTGGCATACTTGTAAGGAAAACTCTTAAAAGGGATTAAATTTGAACCATTTTTGCAATACAAGTTACTGTACCATCACCATAATGATACATGTGTAATTATACATCAGTACTGGTTGTTTTCGAACAATCATTATTGTAGTAAGACTTCAAGTTCAGTAACAAAAATGTCTGACAGAAAGTGCCTGTCTACTCGGGTCTACTGATTCTGGGATACATGGCTCCCCATCAGAGGATCCCAGCAGATTACAAGTTCAAATATTAAAGTGGAGCTGATTTGGGCTCACAAAGACAATGACTACAGGCAGTTATTCTGTATTTGTCCCTTAGTCTGAATGTCAAGACATGGTAACTAATGTTTGCTGAGTGGGTATGGTAGAGCCTGCCAATGTCCAGAGTCCAACATTTCTTTTGTTCCTTAAACAGATTACCAACTGGCACCTGACAGTACTAGACTTTAGTCTAGTACGCATGTACTTGGCATTGTCGACGATGATATTTTGATCAGCCAAACATCTAAAGCCTACCCATAATAAGAATATATTTGGAACTTAATGATTTAAATATACATACACCTGTAATATATATATATATATATATATATATATATATATATATATATATATATATATATAATATATATATATATAATATATATATATATATATATATGAATGAAAATTGTAATAATGATATGGTTTTTGATGGAATAAAATCGTTAGATATGCATCACGTATCATCTTAAGCAATGATCTATTTTAATGCTAATTATCTAGGTTTCCTCAAGGAATTTAATCTTTTCATGCAAGTAATTGAGTTTTATAATTATACAAATAATAACATCCCACTTGCTTTTGTTTCAGATCAAACGTACAAGTTTGACTGCACAAGTAAATATAGGGGTCTGCACAATGTAGCTTCATAAAACCAGAAATAGCTGTTTTGGCCTTCTCTTGGTGTAGTATGTTCAATTATGTTTCATCATAATAGGATTGATATGAAAAATATGCACACATGTATGAGTTTCTAATTACCCTACCCCGATGGTATTATAAAATATTTTACTATAATGAACTTAATACTTACGTCAACATTGTGAAGTCATCCATATGTGGCATCACATAGATAAGTGCCTGCAGCTCGACTGGGCTGATTTCTGTATATTCAAGATTCAGTTCTCTGACATCATTCCCGAAAATGTCCTTGGCGTAATTCAGGACAAAGTCTTTGATCACGGCCCACAGATCAGGCTGACGCGATTCGTACACGAGCCTCAGCAGTAGGAGGATAGTTCTCTTGCGATCGCGCCTTCTGTTTTCATGATCCTGCTTAACTATAAGCCTGAGCAAATCGGCTGCTGTCACAGTTGTCTGGAACCCCAGAGACTCCAAGAAGTGTCTATTGGCTGGGTCACTGACCAGTCCTGATACAAACGTTAACACCATGTCCAGCTGTCCTAAATTTGGCGTGTCTGCCATCTGCCTTTCAATGTCGTCGATGTTTGAAACAAGACCGATGGCTGCTAAGAACTCCTGCATAATGAAATGCACAAAGCAGTGCAACTCAGTGTCTTCTCTGGACACCGGTCCTTGCACCTTGTCCTTGAACACCATCAACAGACTGAGCAGTCTTGCAGTGGACTTTGACAAACCCCACCTCTCCAAATCATCTTCTGAGAAAAGAAGTTTAATTGGCAGACCACTCATGCCTTCCTTTGCCAGTTTGGAATGGTGGAGAAGTGGGTCTTTGAGATGAGCAATTACATCGTATTCAGAAGGTGTGTTTCCTTTGATGTCCGGGTGATGTTCGACTGCAAAAGTGAGCACACTTGTAGTCAGCAATTGTGTGATTGTTTTGGGCAAATACATCTGGTTATGTCCATTCCAGATCAATTTTGCGATTCGGCATAGTAGATTGCAGAACATAGGCACATAGCAGAAACTACCGATGTTGTTGTTGTTGTCGTCGATGTAGTTTCGTATGAGTGATTCTATATTGTCATTCGCTGTGTCACTCCCTGCACAATACATGGACAGATACCGATCAACCCTCGATTCATCGAAGCCGTACATCTCGGCTTTCCGGTCAAACACATGGTATTCGTTTACTGCACCAGGCCGTGCAGTCACCAACACTCTTGCTCCCGGCATGGTTTTCCCGCAGATGATGGACCCCACCAACTTGGCAACTTTCACTTCTGTGTCGTAACGAATGGGCTCTGACTCCCACTCAGATGTGTAAAGTCCGGACTCACAGTCTTCAAAAATGAAGAGACTCTGTGACATGTTCGCGAAATATTGGCGAACGATATCAGCGCGTGGCTTCTGGATTCCTTGGTGTGTAAAGAGAAGGTCAGCCAAAGAGCATCTTCGTTGTCTGAGAAGCGAAAGCTCTCGCATCGAAAAGAAGAAGAGGTTCTCAATGGATGGCAACTGACCGTCCACCCACATGCTGAGCAAGGACAATGCAGCCATTGTCTTGCCAATGCCTCCCGGGCCGTAGAGCAACACCTTCTGTGGGATCTTCCCGGTCAATGGATCTGGGGAAAGTAACTCTTCAACTTTGATTTGTCTGTTGTGTTCAACGTCGTGTACATATGGTTCAACGTAGATGTCACTGAGGTTGTTGACTGTGATGTTTTCGTTATATCTCTTTTCCCTCAGATATGTCTCGATCTTGTGCTTGTGGACACTTCGGAGCAGTTGCTTCAGATGCTGCACCTTTTCTGAAAAGGGGAAATATTTCATAAGTCAAACGAAAATACATTATTCCCGCTGTCTATGTGGATGGCTGTATTAAATAATCAATGCTGAAACACGGCCGTAATTAATGGCATCCCTGTTTCCAAAATAAACTGTGATTTATTCACCAAAAACAAAAGGAATGGCTACATTACTCATGGGTGTTGGAACATTTCCTTTGTTTGTCACTAAAGATACGTGTACACATCCAACCCTCCGATGTTGTACTTATGTTTAATATTGGCAGGGCAGACAAACAGTATTAGTGATTTTCATGAATGTTGCAGAATTATCTTTGCAGAGCATTATAGTTTGTATTTACTAACTGATTAACACTGTAGTTACTTAACCTAACGAAAGACACATTAATTCTGACACATACATTTTGCTGAATCACGTTAGGTTTTTACAGGGTAGACAAACGGTATTAATTACTTTCTTGAAAGTTGCGTACTTTTAATCAAACTCTGAGAGATATTACTATCAACGTCAGTCACGATTACTTTAGTATATCTCCTGACACATACATTTTACTGACTCACGTTAGGTTTTGAGAAAATAATTATCTTATTCATTATGTTACTAGTACTAATATTTTACAAAAATAATCTAATCTCTTTGGGGCACCACACAAATTAAAAACTAGTCATAATCACTATGTGTTGACTAAAAGACATCAGGTTTGTAATACTGTTATGTGTAATTTAAGGAACTACTAAATGCGTTATGTCCAAGTCTCTCGTAATATTCAATACAAATACTTATTATTAAGTGAATATGTGAAGACTCCCATCTCCAAGCTTAACATTTCCTTTTTAATTAACAATCACAAGATAAAGTAACCACGCAGTAACACTGGGTACGAACAAACGATAGGACAACATATTGCCATCAGGCTCATTTATATTCTACAACTCTCAATTTTGACTGGTCATTGCAGTTCCACAAATGAAAACGTTGGTGGATGATACGTATTTATGTTTTAATAACTAGTCATATATATTAATGTCAATCGCAGCTTGTCAAATAGTACACTGTGTTGATTCTATTTGCCAAACGAGACATGTTGTATATGTTCACACAGTACCACTGAGAGAAGGAACTTCTTGCTGGGTATGTGGTTGCGGTTGGTCTGTAGAAAAATTGAAACATTAGTATGTTGTAAGTGGCCAATATTTGAACAGACGACTCTTAATAATGTCATTATATTTACTGTGCACTAGCAAAATTAGGCAACAACCACAAAGATGGAAGTAACACAACAATTGACACTTGTATACAGACGGCACTCGCACATAAGTCTCAGAATTCTATGAGGATTTACATCAAAGAAGAAGGTAATCTTACTCAATTGTTTTCGTCTGGTAGAGGGTTGACATGGACACAGTTGTGTTATTGTGGACAAGTTCAGCTTAAGCTTCACACAAGCCGCTTTTGACATGCTGGAAAGTGTGTACAAGTGTAAATAAAATTGAGTGCGATTTTCTCAGAAATGTGATTTATCTCATACCAAACCTGTACTTATTTATCTGAGTAACCGTTTGACAGATTTGGTTGAAACTTGCTATACTCTATCTTGACAGTATGCCCATGGACGCCATCAAGCTACCTTTTTAAAAAGGCACGTTTTGTAAAGAGTTGTCAGAACAAATTACACAAAGCCTATCATTCCACATGTTCAAATGGTAAACAAAACATCCAGTGTTAAAACAAAACTGATGGCAATAAAGAGTTATCCACAATACTTTTAATGTTTAATTTTCCTATCTTCTAAACAGCAGACTTCATATTACAAACTACCATACTGCCAATTCTTTAAAGATGTATGATCAATGGATTCCATTGATATATAGTTGGGCTACTATTATATTTATTAATTCTAACGCTGCATATTCAGTTGAATGTTTACGTCAGAAACCATACTGATTGTCAAAAAATACCTTAAACGTTTTTTTAAGTATTGAAGAACAATTTTTTTCTGGAATTTCTGAAGTAGCTGGCAGAAATATCGGTGGTTGGGAGGTGAATGGGAAAAAAGGAGCGAAGTGTCAAAAAATATTAGATATTTGAGAATTGGTGTCACACGTATGTTTCTAGTTTACTTCAGGTCATAAAACAGGTTTCAACAAATGTCATCCTACATTGTTAGGTTACTTTTTGTTATAAATTAGACGATTTGGTTGATTTTTGGGGGGATTTGGTAGAGAAACCATCATATTAACAGCTACTTTTGTTGGGTAGATTAATTATTGTTCTCTACATGATATCTTCTTCAGCGTACTTGAATGTAAAACTACAGTTAACTATTTTATTTAGATAATATATATAATTAAGCACTAGAGTTGGACTTAATGATACACTATCCGCAAAATCCATCTGTGTCTTTCCCTCCGGTGAATGCAGCACAAATCCAAATTCATACTTTATTGCATTCTTTTGAGAGAGTACGTTATCTGAAGTAAACTCTGAATTAAAGTATTCTTTCAGACTGTATTTTGTTATGCGTCTTTTCACTCTCTGTGTAAACACTACGAGAATATCATGGATAGACCTGCAACATGTGTTAGAAAACTAACTTACCTGTGCTGTGTTCACGGGAAGTTTCACCGTTCACTTCCAAAGTAGAGATCCAGTCAGACAGTTCAGTGAGCTGCTCTGTTGAGTAAACACACCACACGTCAAATGTTTCACACAACATTTCAGACCGTTCATCAATTTACATACAAAGACAACGTGGTAGAAATAACCTTACGTATTGTTCTAGAATGGAAGTCTCACAGAGAATCACACATAGTACATTGTCCAGAGAAGACACTGAGTTGCACTGCTTTGTGCATTTCATCATGCAGGAGTTTTTAGCAGCCATCGGTCTTGTTTCAAACATCGACGACATTGAAAGGCAGATGGCAGACACGCCAAATTTAGGACAGCTGGACATGGTGTTAACGTTTGTATCAGGACTGGTCAGTGACCCAGCCAATAGACACTTCTTGGAGTCTCTGGGGTTCCAGACAACTGTGACAGCAGCCGATTTGCTCAGGCTTATAGTTAAGCAGGATCATGAAAACAGAAGGCGCGATCGCAAGAGAACTATCCTCCTACTGCTGAGGCTCGTGTACGAATCGCGTCAGCCTGATCTGTGGGCCGTGATCAAAGACTTTGTCCTGAATTATGCCAAGGACATTTTCGGGAATGATGTCAGAGAACTGAATCTTGAAAATACTGAAATCAGCCCAGTCGAGCTGCAGGCACTTATCTATGTGATGCCACATATGGATGACTTCACAATGTTGACGTAAGTATTAAGTTCATTATAGTAAAATATTTTATAATACCATCGGGAGGGTAATTAGAAATTCATACATGTGTGCATATTTTTCATATCAATCCTATTATGATGAAACATAATTGAACATACTACACCAAGAGAAGGCCAAAACAGCTATTTCTGGTTTTATGAAGCTACATTGTGCAGACCCTTATATTTACTTGTGCAGTCAAACTTTGATTGATCTGAAACAAAAGCAAGTGGGATGTTATTATTTGTATAATTATAAAACTCAATTACTTGCATGAAAAGATTAAATTCCTTGAGGAAACCTAGATAATTAGCATTAAAATAGATCATTGCTTAAGATGATACGTGATGCATATCTAACGATTTTATTCCATCAAAAACCATATCATTATTACAATTTTCATTCATATATATATATATATATATATTATATATATATATATATTACAGGTGTATGTATATTTAAATCATTAAGTTCCAAATATATTCTTATTATGGGTAGGCTTTAGATGTTTGGCTGATCAAAATATCATCGTCGACAATGCCAAGTACATGCGTACTAGACTAAAGTCTAGTACTGTCAGGTGCCAGTTGGTAATCTGTTTAAGGAACAAAAGAAATGTTGGACTCTGGACATTGGCAGGCTCTACCATACCCACTCAGCAAACATTAGTTACCATGTCTTGACATTCAGACTAAGGGACAAATACAGAATAACTGCCTGTAGTCATTGTCTTTGTGAGCCCAAATCAGCTCCACTTTAATATTTGAACTTGTAATCTGCTGGGATCCTCTGCTGGGGAGCCATGTATCCCAGAATCAGTAGACCCGAGTAGACAGGCACTTTCTGTCAGACATTTTTGTTACTGAACTTGAAGTCTTACTACAATAATGATTGTTCGAAAACAACCAGTACTGATGTATAATTACACATGTATCATTATGGTGATGGTACAGTAACTTGTATTGCAAAAATGGTTCAAATTTAATCCCTTTTAAGAGTTTTCCTTACAAGTATGCCAAACTGATAACCTTTACTACAAATGACCTTTCACAAAAATATTCTTTTCAACCATCAAAATACCAATTGACTGCAATTTTTATGTTTTTCACCCAATAGTGCTCATTGTTGAAGAAGGCTCTTGACAGCAGGTGTCCCCATGGCCCTGGCAGTGA
>JAODUO010001514.1:5000-40000 GCA_025642075.2 Ridgeia piscesae
AACATATAAAATGCACAAGCTTGAGTATAATAAGATATAAAGTGCCACATTAAAACTTAATTTAAATATTTGGGTTTATTAAATATACCTTAGGAGATGGTATGCAATTAACATATTTATTATAGTACTGTTTACCAAGAATACTGTGTTCACTGACTTGACAGACTAACAGTATACGTCTTTGTACTGACGTCACTTGCACTGTCCTATGGGGAAATAAATGGATAATAATTATTAATCCTCATTATTAATTATATGGCTTCTGGTGGAAGTGCAAGGGAGGAAGGCAGTCAAGTATCAACTAAGATGCAATCCAGCGCCGCAGGGTACAATATCCCACCAAAACCACGTTGATTTTGCCAAGACATGAGAAATTGCCATAAATAGAACACACCAGGAAAATTGAACAATTATTATAATTAATAATAAATAATTTTATTTATATTTTAAATATATATATAAAAATATATATTTTTTGCATGAGGGAAGCTGTTGATGGTCACCATTGCACGAAAATATCATACGCCAAATTTTGTTGCCATATTGTTTTTAAAGACCCAACCATAAATTTCATCTATCACGTCACGCACGTTAGTTGCACAACAAGCCATAGGCTTAGTTCAAAAAACAAAAAACAATATTCGTTGTTGTAGGTGGAGTGCAATTGCCGCTGTATTTCGTGAAGTATCGTGCAATGCCCGTAAATACACCACTAATCTCAGAACGCCATTCGCATACCAAACACCTTTTTGTGTCACTATCTTCTAAAGCAACCACTAAATACGTTCCAAAAATAAGTAGCCTACTTACAAGAAGCAATCACTGCAAATGCAATTCAACCGAAGCAGTCGTGTTTCGTGAGGCAATGCAAACTCGATTTGATGTATTGCGTACCTAGGTACACACGTGATCCTAAAAACAGCAAACAGCCACTGCCTTCAATGTAACCAGATTGACAGTCTGCTAATGCACCGTCAATGCCAACTTTTTTTACGCAGCCGAAAGCCGCGAATGGTCCAGCAAACTGCACAGTCTAGATGGCGCTGCAGTGCACAAGATGTTCGAAATGTCAACAATTCCCGGTGTGGTGCAGACATGTTGTGTTCTTATTTTCCAAACATACACAATGGCATTAATACAATCAACGTAATTCTCGGTCTGTTCACTTGTCATTTGACAAACAGAGGCATTTATTGTAGACCTACGCATTAGCTTAAAATGTCCCGCACACCGATAGTTTTTCTACTAATGCTTTCTATGTTTCCACTATCTTCTTCTTCGCCTTTTCCCACTAGGGGGCTCAGCGACCCGAATTTTTTATTTCCAGAATGTTCTACTTCATTTTTTTAAAAAAAAAAAATTTTTTTTTTTTTTATATATATATATATATATATAAATATATATATATAATATATATATATATATATATTTTTATATATATATATATATATATAAAAAATATATATATATATATATATATAAAATTTTTTATTGTGTGTGTGTTTTGTGTGTGTGTGGTGGTGCGTGGGGGTGCGTGCGTGCGTGCGTGCGTGCGGGGTGCGTAGTGTTTTGATGTGTCGCATGCATATACAGCTCATGCCCAACCGAAATTACGTTTGCTATGACGTTAATAATGTATAATAATGTTTCAATTATCTCTAGTGAAATTCTATTTATGGCGATATTTCATCACTGACGTTGGCAAAATGCAGACGTAGGGTTTGATGGGATTATTGTACCCTGCGGCGCTGGATTGCATCTTAGTTGACTCTTGATTGCCTTACTCCCTTGCACTTGCATTGATTGCACTTGCACTTGCACTTGCACTTGCACTTGCACTTGCACTTGCACTTGCACTTGCACTTGCACTTGCACTTGCACTTGCATTACGCACTTTCACTTTACTTGCACTTGACTTTCACTTGCACTTGCACGCACTTCACTTTCCCCCTGCACTTTCACTTGCACTTGCACTTGCACTTGCACTTGCACTTGCACTTGCACTTGCACTTGCACTTGCACTTGCACTTGCACTTGCACTTGCACTTGCACTTGCACTTGCACTTGCACTTGCACTTGCACTTGCACTTGCACTTGCACTTGCACTTGCACTTGCACTTGCACTTGCCTTTACTTTCACTTGCACTTGCACTTGCACTTGCACTTCACTTGCACTTGCACTTTCACTTGCACTTTACATCCCCTTCCCTTTCCCCTTCCACTTCCACTTTCCCCTTTCCCCTTCCACCTCCACCCCCTTTCCCCTTCCACTTCCACTTTCCCCTTCCACTTCCACTTCCACTTCCACTTTCCCCCTCCACCTCCACCCTTTTCATTTAAAAAAAAATTTTATATATATATATATATGTATATATGACTTTCCTAAGTGCAATATATATATATATATATATATATATATATATATATATATATATATATATATATATATATATATATATATATATTTTTTGGGTTTGGGTTTTATGATCATGACGTTGCTTTTCGTATTCTGTTGATATTATTATTGATCCATGTTCATATGACTTGGTGTGGCGAGTATGCGATCAATGTTCCGCGCTGTAATTACAGCGTGGCTTAATGCTTCCCAGAAAATTCGAGGTAATGTTCTCGGCGACATGTTTGCTAGGGAGATGTCAACAATTTTGAACAGTCCTAACGACTCTGTGTCGCGATCTACGAGAATAAGTAAACCAAATACTGCCAGTAAAACAGATATTATTTGTTAAGCAAGACGAGCAAGTCTCCTGTGAGGTTATTGTCTTGTCACAGAATGCTCAACCATCTTCGATATGACGTTGTCTACGGATTACAGCAATAACAGCAATATCGTTATGTTTTATTTGATATAGCGCAACATTCGTGGCGTTTTACAACGTAAGGGTAAGGGTAGAAAACTTCCTGGAATTGTATGTTTTGAACCCCTGGCGGCCATTTTGAATTTTTCTCAAGGGGAAGCATCAAATTCTCAGGTTGCTTCAGGTCCATCAGAATTCTGAAATGATATGTTATAAATGTCAGCCGAGCCAAATTAAGTGCTTTTGTGCAGATGTGAAAATGTATGCCATTAACATGGCCCGCGGGTAGCCGTGCCGTAAAGTCTGCGTTGCACTTATCTATGCGTGATGTAACCATTGCATTCACTACATGTCCTCTTGACGACTGTTGCAGGCAACGTTGGATTTGGCCGATGTTACCTAAATGCAGTGAACAGGTACTGGTGGTACGAGAAAGGTGTGCCGTTGTGTCAGGATGTTTATCCATGTAGAACCCAGATATTGCAACCAGTCAGCAGCATAGACCACTTCAGATCCAACGCGCACATCCAGTTCCGTAACGAAATCAGATGCCGACCTCAGCACAACGTAAACCGAACGACTGTTAACAAAACACAAACCATTCCTAGTATTGGCAGGTGATTGTTATGAAGCTTATGGAAAGCAGTGTAGATTAAAGCCAGCCAACACACAAAAGCGCTGGACTCCCAGTCTCGAGGAATGTTCTCACGCGTTTTAATTAATTTTCCAACAACAACGCAATATACAATTAGCGGACTTTGTTTGGACTCCGCTCGCACTGTCGATATAATTTTAATCTCTCTCTCTCTTTCTTTCTCTTTATTTAAATAAATAAATATATATATATATATATATATATATATATATATATATATATATATATATATATATATATATGTCTGTCTGTCCCCTCTGTCTGTTTTTTGTCCCCGGCCCCTCTCTCTCTCTCTCCCCACACACACACACACACACACACACACACACACACACACACACACACAAAACACACACACACACACACACACACACACACACAAACACTTCCCAATAACACACAACACACACACAAAAATATATATATATATATATATATATATATATATATATATATATATATATATATGCATGACTTCAATAAGAGAACTTAAATTTGCCATTTCATATCCTATTTCAGTGCCACTAATTTGATTTACATTTCTAATGTAACCCCACTTGTCACAGAATACATTTAGGTTTGGTAGTTCTAAACCTGTTATTTATAAACCCCCGTGACCAACACAAAACTTCGGGGACCCCCCACATATGAAAAGACATCACAAGCATGATCACTACAATACAACTACCGGTATTTTTATAAGCTTTGATTAAACATAAAAATAAATCGTGTTTGCAGTTGTGAATGCTATTATGCAGTTTGTAAAATATTCCTCATACCTTACCTTTCCTCTTCGAATCCTTGTGACCACAAAACGGCTGTTTCACTCCGCAATCTTGGCCGGTTAATGTCGGCGTCCCTCGCTCCACTCCGCGTTACCCAGACCAGTTGTCTCCTTTCTCTCTCCACCGTGGCTGTCAGGCACCATTTGTGGTCCTTCTTTCTCAAACATATCCTATTTAATTCCACCTTCTTCTCTGTACATATCGTCACTTCGGCTGTTATAGTTTAATGTCTTTATTTGAGATTATTACTGGCCACGAATTTTGTAACATTCTTCTGAGACAATCCAACTAGTAAATGTCCATAGTTTGTCTCTTTTATCTACCTTCCATGTTTTATATGCATACAAGAGCAATGGCCTGACCCGAGTATTAACAAACACTCTGAGTTTCATTTTAATGTGTGCACATTTGAGCTTCATATTCCTGAGTTTCAAGATTAGTATCGTTGTTTTTCGTATTTTGTTGATATTGTTATTGATCCATGTTCATCTTCGTGTGGCGAGTAAGCGATCAATGTTCCGCGCTGTAATTACAGCGTGGCTTAATGCTTCCCAGAAAATTCGAGGTAATGTTCTCGTGAACAGGTCTGCCAGGTAGATGACAACAGTTTTGAACAGTCCTAACGACTCTGTATCGCGATCTACGAGAACAAGTAAACCAAATACTGCCAGTAAAACAGGTATTATTGGTTAAGCAAGACGAGCAAGTCTCCTGTGAGGTTATGGTAAGGTTAGAAAACTCCCTGTAAACGTATGTATTGAGCCCCTGACTGTGGTTCTGTGTGAAGCAGTTCCAAACATATGGGGGGAATCGATTTCGGGTGGCGGCCATTTTGAAATTTGCTCAAGGGGACGAATCGAATTCTCAAGTTGCTTCAGGTTGTTTCCATCAGAATTCAGAAATGATATGTTATAAATGTCAGCCGAGCCAAATTACGTGCTTTTGTGCAGATGTGAAAATGTATGCCATTAACATTGCCCGGGGTAGCCGTGCTGTAAAGTCTGCGTTGCACTTATCTATCGTGATGTAACCATTGCATTCACTACATGTCCTCTTGACGACTGTGGCAGGCAACGTTGGATTTTGGCCGATGTTACCTAAATGCAGTGAACAGGTACTGGTGGTAAGAGAAAGGTGTGCCGTTGTGTCAGGATGTTTATCCATCTCGGCACAACGTAAAACTAACGACTGTTAACAAAACAGAAACCATTCCTAGAAGCCAGCCTGCACACAAAAGCGCTGGACTCCCAGTCTCTAGGAATGTTCTCACGCGTCTTAATCAATTTTCCAACAACAACAACAACGCAATATACAGTTAGCGGACTTTATTTGGACTCCGCTCGCACTGTCGATATAATTTTAGTATCTCTCCTTCTCTGTCTCTCTGTCTCTCTGTCTCTCTGTCTCTCTGTCTCTCCTGTCTCTCTGTCTCTCTGTCTCTCTGTCTCTCTGTCTCTGTCTCTGTCTCTGTCTCTGTCTCTGTCTCTGTCTCTGTCTCTGTCTTCTGTCTGTCTGTCTGTCTGTCTGTCTGTCTGTCTGTCTGTCTCTGTCTGTCTGTCTGTCTGTCTGTCTGTCTGTCTGTCTGTCTGTCTGTCTGTCTGTCTGTCTGTCTGTCTGTCTGTCTGTCTGTCTGTCTGTCTGTCTGTCTGCCCTTGTCGCGGTTGGGAAGTGGTTCCCAGACATCTAAAATCAATTGTTTCAGAGTATTACGTCACCTGAAGCGTGAAGCAATCTGGTTAAATCTGGTTGAATCTAAGTAAATCGTTTGTAGCCCTAAGGCAGAAAGGAGTCAGGGTTCACGTAGTTTTACACGTGTCTATCGCAACAATGCATTTTCACAATAGTGACTCCACGCGTGGGATATCTAATTACATCTGTGGTCATTGATACCAGCGATGCTAATATAATTGGTACTGCCAAACAATGTTAAACGATTGGGAGTCTAATTATCACGTCTCGTACAAAACTTAATAGCACACACAAACCCGCACACGCTCACACCACCGTCACCACAACGACCACCATGGTCACCGATACAGCCATCCAAGTAGCCCCACCCTGCCCCGCATTCAATTCCAGATCACGGATGTGACATTCCGACAAATCCACATAAAAGGATATAATTTTTTTATTCAGTGAACGTCCTGCCAATAATCGTTACAGATGCCTGGCGATGTTCATATAACTGCATTGTTGTTGTGTAAACATTGTTCTCATAGTTAAATGTCAAACGTAAAGAATACCGTCGTTTTGGGCGACTAACGACGACGTGTCCGCGGGTAATGAGCGCGTGAGTCTGAGTGGTGTAAACGTAGTCGGCTAGACCGGACGCGCTAATGACCCACAAGTCTGACCCACGGCCACACTCTCTGGCAGCCTTATTTCGTGTCCGTCCTATCGCGTGCACAAACGACGTGACGTAATGGTCAGAGTGTCACTTTCCAATATCATTTCTTCACCTACCTTTCCATCACCTGTCAGTTGTGTTGTCGTCTCTGCGGGCAGGTCCAGCGTTTTGTCGTGACGCTCGCTGATAATGTTTATGCAGTGTAAAATCGGCTATTGTCCTCTAATTACCAAAGTGATACGGGGGTGTTTGGTTGCGCAGGTGTGCCACGCACAACGGGTAGAGTGTATAGCACTTTGTTGGAAAATTAACAACTGGATAATGCGTTCTCTAATTATCCACTGCATAAATGCACGGATAAACAGCTAGTTTGAAATGAAGTCGCGTTGAAGTGAATACATTGAATATAGCATCACCATATATATGACGGTATTGAACCTAGATATGATTTGTAAACTACACATATTACAGTTCTCATTCTTGAAACCGAAGTCACATTTTTGGTAGTTGCAGGTCAGCGATGTGGTTCATTAGAAGAAACATCAAACACTGCTTGTGAATTTCATACCTACTTAATTTTCCGATTTTACGACTACATGCACACGAACGTCCACACGACTACATGCACATGAATGTCCACACGACTACATGCACACGAACGTCCACACGACTACATGCACATGAATGTCCACACGACTACATGCACACGAACGTCCACACGACTACATGCACATGAATGTCCACACGACTACATGCACACGAACGTCCACACGACTACATGCCCATGAATGTTCACACGACTACATGCACACGAACGTCCACACGACTACATGCACATAAATGTCCACACGACTACATGCACACGAACGTCCACATCCACATACGCACGCACGCATGCACGCACATATACACATATACAAACAACATACGCACGCACGCACGCACGCACACTCTCACACACAAACATGATCATTCAAAAATCTTCAGAAAATTAATTAAATTTGAACGTTTTCTTGAAGGTTGAAGGCAACATTATAATTGTTTTTAATACAATTTATTAGTGACATCATGTTCTGCCTGATTGTATTTCAGTCAGTTCGCACAACATATTTCCCATATTCCATGACGTAGACCGCTGACAACATGTCAACGTTTCTCAAATTGTCAGTCTCTTCTTCAAACAACTGGGCTAACGAAGACCGTCCATCCAACTCGACAAACAAGAAGAAGAAGAAGACGGACGTCCAACCAACTCGACAAACAAGAAAAAGATGCAGAAGACGGACGTCCAACCAACTCGACAAACAAGAAGAAGAAGACGGACGTCCAACCAACCCGACAAACAAGAAGAAGAAGAAGACGGACGTCCAACCAACTCGACAAACAAGAAGAAGACGGATGTCCCACCAACTCGACAAACAAGAAGAAGAAGAAGACGGACGTCCAACCAACTCGACAAACAAGAAGAAGAAGACGGACGTCCAACCAACTCGACAAACAAGAAGAAGAAGACGGACGTCCAACCAACTCGACAAACAAGAAGAAGAAGAAGAAGACGGACGTCCAACCAACTCGACAAACAAGAAGAAGAAGAAGACGGACGTCCAACCAACTCGACAAACAAGAAGAAGAAGAAGAAGACGGACGTCCAACCAACTCGACATACAACAACAAGAAGAAGACGGACGTCCAACCAACCCGACAAACAAGAAGAAGAAGAAGAAGAAGAAGACGGACGTCCAACCAACTCGACATACAACAACAAGAAGAAGACGGACGTCCAACCAACTCGACAAACAAGAAGAAGAAGAAGAAGACGGACGTCCAACCAACTCGACATACAACAAGAAGAAGAAGACGGACGTCCAACCAACTCGACAAACAAGAAGAAGAAGAAGAAGACGGACGTCCAACCAACTCGACAAACAAGAAGAAGAAGAAGAAGACGGACGTCCAACCAACTCGACATACAACAACAAGAAGAAGACGGACGTCCAACCAACTCGACAAACAAGAAGAAGAAGACGGACGTCCAACCAACTCGACAAACAAGAAGAAGAAGACGGACGTCCAACCAACTCGACAAACAAGAAGAAGAAGAAGAAGACGGACGTCCAACCAACTCGACAAACAAGAAGAAGAAGAAGAAGACGGACGTCCAACCAACTCGACAAACAAGAAGAAGAAGAAGAAGACGGACGTCCAACCAACTCGACATACAACAAGAAGAAGAAGACGGACGTCCAACCAACTCGACAAACAACAAGAAGAAGAAGACGGACGTCCAACCAACTCGCCAAATAACAAGAAGCAGAAGACGGACGTCCAACCAACTCGTCCAACAAGAAGAAGAAGACGGACGTCCAACCAACTCGTCCAACAAGAAGAAGAAGAAGAAGAAGACAGACGTCCAACCAACTCGTCCAAAGAAGAAGAAGAAGAAGAAGACAGACGTCCAACCAACTCGTCCAACAACAACAACAAGAAGAAGACAGACGTCCAACCAACTCGTCCAACAAGAAGAAGAAGAAGAAGACAGACGTCCAACCAACTCGTCCAACAACAACAACAACAAGAAGAAGACGGACGTCCAACCAACTCGTCCAAGAAGAAGAAGAAGAAGAAGACAGACGTCCAACCAACTCGACATACAAGAAGAAGAAGAAGAAGAAGACGGACGTCCAACCAACTCGTCCAACAAGAAGAAGAAGAAGAAGAAGACAGACGTCCAACCAACTCGACAAACAAGAAGAAGAAGAAGACAGACGTCCAACCAACTCGTCCAACAAGAAGAAGAAGAAGAAGACAGACGTCCAACCAACTCGTCAAACAACAAGAAGCAGAAGACGGACGTCCAACCAACTCGACATACAACAAGAAGAAGAAGAAGACGGACGTCCAACCAACTCGACATACAACAAGAAGAAGAAGAAGACGGACGTCCAACCAACTCGACAAACAAGAAGAAGAAGAAGACGGACGTCCAACCAACTCGTCAAACAACAAGAAGAAGAAGACGGACGTCCAACCAACTCGACACACAAGGAGAAGAAGAAGACGGACGTCCAACCAACTCGACATACAACAAGAAGAAGAAGAAGACGGACGTCCAACCAACTCGACATACAACAAGAAGAAGAAGAAGACGGACGTCCAACCAACTCGTCAAACAACAAGAAGCAGAAGACGGACGTCCAACCAACTCGTCCAACAAGAAGAAGAAGAAGAAGAAGAAGACGAGACGTCCAACCAACTCGTCAAACAACAAGAAGAAGAAGACGGACGTCCAACCAACTCGACATACAACAAGAAGAAGAAGAAGACGGACGTCCAACCAACTCGACATAACAAGAAGAAGAAGAAGACGGACGTCCAACCAACTCGACAAACAAGAAGAAGAAGAAGACGGACGTCCAACCTACTCGTCAAACAAGAAGAAGAAGAAGACGGACGTCCAACCTACTCGTCAAACAAGAAGAAGAAGAAGACGGACGTCCAACCAACTCCACGACTATCTTCTTTTTGCTCGTTTCACTGTTACCATCATCATTCTTCGTTCTGGCTGTCCTCCGGTTGTGATTAGTTGTAGCTATGCGATCTGACAATCTCCACTTTGTTTTCAAAACCCATTTGCCAATATCTACACGTTGTTCTTCTTCTGGTGACATCATCTGGCATTTTATGATTTAACTTAATTTATATTTTGTAATGGTCTTAGCTAATTTTCAGCTGTTTTTCATTCGCCAAGTTTTGAATCCGCGTGCTAGATTTGACAAGAAGCATTTTCCTCTTAGGCGTTTGCGCCGTGGAACAAAACAGCTGAGATATGATTTCCTCCGCTGATGTGTTTTCATCTTTTTATATTTATAGTCACAAGGTCATCTAAACACCGTGACATCTTACCCAGCGGAAGGGAGAAGTCCACAATCGCGAATAAGGATACAAAAACAAGCAACGAAAGGCGGTATAGTAATTTGCTTGGCCGGAAGTTAAAACACCTGATACGCAATACGGTCGACGCGATTCTAGTACCACGGCCTGGTACTTGTGCCGTGTCAGGTGACGGAATCGACCTCCACGGCTACACAAATGGAATATATTGAATGTCAAGGAGACAAGGAGACATACAGACACGCACGCAGGCACACACGCACAGACACACACAGTCAGACACACAGACACACACACACAGACACACACACAGACACACACACACACACACACACACACACACACACACACACACACACACACACACACACACACACACACACACACACACGCACGCACGCGCGCACGCGCGCGCGCGCATGCCTCCCCTTCTCCGTCTTGACGTAGGTCGCGCGTATCATTTTAATTTGTGTTTATTTTGCTAAAGACAGTGCACACGACCTTGGGTTGTACGTAGGCAAAACGCGACCTTCTGATACTGTTATTTCCGCGGTTGTCCGTTCGTCTAGTTAATGCACACTTTGACCCATTCTTTCAGCACACACAAGCACGCACGCACGCGCGCGGTATACACTATTACCGGTTTATTTTGTGAACCGTTAAGTTTCCGCACAACCAATAATGATGGTTTTATAGTCAGACAAAAGAAGCAAGGTGATGCAAAACCGTTTCATGCATCACACATCGACTAATCATTTCCGCGTTGGCGGAGCAGATAAAGACAGATGTCACACTTCTTCAAATTTGGTCTAATAATTGGCTCTGTGGCAGTAGCGCGTTCGTTCAGTGGAGTACGTGAGAAAACAGTGAAAGGTACAGCGCTTGCTTTGAATACTTCCCGTTATAACTATATCAAATGGGAATGATAATCCATAACGAACTCATTGTAATTAAATTACACTGATCCTTAGAGGAAATAAAAACACGCTTTACTTGAATTCATACTATATTATATCCTGCTATGTATTGCCATGTTCACAAAGGAAAAAAATGAATTAGAAAGGTTATATTTTATGCTATTTTATTCGCCCTTTTAGTATGCGCATTTTTGTCGGGATTTCCATATGCCGAGAAATTACGTCATCGTTGTCAGCTCGAATCACGCCTAATATAGTTTTACATATATTTAGAGTACGTTTATAAGGTTGGTTTTTGGTTTAGACAAGCTTCAAACTGTTTGAGTTATTGTGCGAATCATAAAGGCACTCGAGGCACTATGTAATACAAACACTTGTCACCATAGGGGAAACACAATTAGGCTACTTTACGGGTCCACACAAATCCAATAGTGTTGAAAAGATAATCAAAATAAGTTCGATGGTTTCGGCACTTTCGCTCAGCTCCGTAGACTTTCGTCCCGATTTTATGAGTAATTATATCTGCTGTGGTCTGTATGGAAAATGGAAAATCGCATTCGTGATGCGAGCTATGTCAACGATGATGTCACGATACCACGTGGTCACCTAGGTAACTAAATATCACCTTTCCCCTGGAATCGCTACACAAGCGACTTTAAAATCGAATGTATACTAAAAACAATTGTATTTTTATGTATTTTTAACGGTATCAAATGTTAAACTTTGTGTACACGTTGAAAACGGCCTTGATGCTTTTTTCTCCGCATATGCATGTATCAAACCATACCGTTTATAGTTCGTAAACAACTGTCGATATAACCTTGAGATGTGTTCATGTGTTTATACTCGTTACGTGTCTAGCTCTATAATACCCAGACTAAAATAGTTGTCATACGAAACCTGTTCGTCTTCAACCGGAAACTCTTTCCGGTGCCTGAAGCGATATCTAGAAAATGCCGACTTCGATTGATCTATGCGAGTAACTCGAATAACCCGAGTCCCAATCGAACATCCAAGATCATTTGCTCGCGTGACCCTTCTTGATAAACAAGGTGAAACTTCAAGGCCGCTACCCGAGGCACTCGCGGTTTGGGGAGGATTCAGTCGAGTAACTACGTCATTAGCAGTGACAGCCAATAGGGAACGTAGGCCCCTACCGCACAAGAAGTTAATTAAACATTACACGATACAATCGTTTAAATATGTATTAAAGTCACCACATTCTATGAATTATAATTTAAGACCAAGAAGATGAACATCACAATTTACACACTGAACAACTGATTACTTTATTTTATTTATTTACATAAGGGGTTTATGTCTGTGATCACGATCATCGCTGTCAGTTGGATTACTCTCGTGGTACTGCGTGCGCAGCGTAAACCAGATACCGCGTTAGGGTTACGCGAGTAACTCGAGTAGGCCAATCGAAGTCGGCCGTAGAGGGAAGCAAAGCGGATGTGACGGCATAGCTGACGACACAATCTCAATGTCGAACAGTCTGTGTATATTAGATGCAGAGAACATTCACATAGACTAGCTTGTAGCTTGTACTAGTTTGAAACCTTTTTGGAAAACACGCAAATACGTATGACGACGACGCCATCATTCTTGAAGATCAAACGAAGTATGCGTGTTTAAACTACAGAGCAGTTCACGTTGTTACACATTGTACATGTTCTAAGAAATGTCACAAATATCCAGGACGATGGGAAAATATATACATAACTATTTTGTTTCTTTCAGGTTTTGGCTGGTTTATTGCGCCTTCTTTATCTAGCTTGAGGAGACCTCTATCCCAAGTGCGTTCTGCTGTTTGGGAAAACCCATTGATTTGGGAGTCTGCTGTCATCCATGCAAGCCAGGTGAATTGTTCACTTGTTCGTTTGTTCACTAAATCTGGTGTTTATTTGTATCAGTAATTCATCCGTGGTCCGGCAGAATGCTTTTTTGTTATTTCTCTGTTTATAATGTTATATCTCTATGTTATTCCCACGACGGATAAGAGGCTTACCTTCTGCGGTGTGTGGACGTTCCTAAATTGCTTTTAGCACAAGTGTCATCACATAGTGGGTGTTATTGCTTTGTGCATCCGACAGTTCACACTGGTTGTCACAGGTCTTTCCACAAACAATTTCGCAGTCAACCGGAAGTTGGTAACGCTCTCGAACCACGTTCTTCTCCGATTCACTGTTAAGTTTTGCGTCATCACCGACGGACCTTCCAACAAATAGATTAGGTTCCATATTTAATGGTTAGTGCGGAACTACCGTTTTTCAGGTGTGTATATAAACCGTAATAGTTTTACGGACGGTAATATGATACAACGTGAAACACCACGATAATGTGCAAGACGACCTTTCCGCTGATCAAATCCCACACTGGTCTATGTACGTGCCCTTTAATTAAGAAAACATCGCACTTATCACTGTGGTTGCCGACTTTTCTGGCTGTCAATTATGTTCTGAATATAAACAGCCGCGAGTGACAAATCGTATCTCCGATCATTACCTCTGATCGACCAAGGCCAGAGAACTGACAGGACGAGGGCAATAAGCGTTGGTTGTTCATTACAGACGGCAGGTCCTATATATCTACACCCGAGTGTACTCAAACCAATTTGTCTGTTTTGTCTGGTTTTCTTACCATGTGTAGGCAGAGCTATTACCCAGGAGCTGGGTCACTCCCTCCCCGATGGGACCAAACACGCACAGATCTCACTCAATCTATGACGTCTTGTCGTTTAGTAAGGTACAAAAAATCTGCTTTAAGTTTTGATCCCATCCGTGTGATGGCGCTCTGTGTACGAAGAGACCCAGCTCTGAGGTATTAGCTCTGGTGTAGGTTTCTAGAATACCGATCAGTGCAAGTCTTGGTTTGTTTTGAGAAAACAAAACACCCGTCAAACACTGTCATATTATATATATATATATATATATATATATATATATATATATATATATATATATATATATATATATACACACACACACACACATACATCGTTACAGAGTGAACTCGCTTACATTACAAACTCGCACAAAACGCGACATTAACTTGAGTTGACGTCATTGGCGGCGGATCGGCAGTGACGTAAATGGGCTTAAAAAAGCCGGGTAAGTGAAAACAGTTTAGTTTTAACCCTAAGCAAAACTTAGGGTAACATTAACTAACCCTAATTAATCGTAAACACTAATCATAGACGGCTAATAATCGACGCTTCGATCGCCAACGTTACCATAATCACAGAGCTAATGTGGCCATTGGTTCTTCTTCATCGAACTGGCAAAGGCTACCGTTCAAAGACACTGTTATGGAGTCTCCGAATAGATTCACGACCTGGGAACCATCCACTAAGGTTTCAAAAGCTCGTAAATATGACTTTGTTCTATAAGATCAATTGTTATCCTTAACAGTGATCTAATATTCCTGAAAATCGTCAACACCACCATACGACATTGTCACTGGTATGTCGTGGATGTAGTGTCCTCGGCAGTGGATATATTCGTTTTCACAAAATAATTTACCTTATCGATAGTTTTTATTTTAATGATGAAATTTCAGCGAAGCGATCCCTAGGTCTCATGGGAAAATCTTGCGGTGCGCTGTGTATTCGAGAGCCGGCGTTGCGTGCCAGAAACGTTCGTCGTGTCACCTCGCTCCACGCACGCACGCACGCGCACACACGCGCACACACACACACACAAACACGCCACGCACACGCACACGCGCACGCGCACGCGCACGCACACGCACACGCACACGCGCACGCCAGCACCCACGCGCACGCCAGCACGCACACGCACACGCGCACGCGCACGCCACGCGCACGCGCACGCGCACGAGCGCGCGCGCACATCAAAATATCAAAATATAAAATATACGTAACAAACAAAATATACAATTTGTATAAGAAAGCTACAAGACAGTCCTGCTGGGAGCTCTCAGCTGTATCCTTCAATAAGTCAACTATGAGAAACTCCCACATATGAGAGAATATGTCTCCTGTGTGCTAGTACGATGTCAGAACTATACATATCTACCCGTTATATACCTTTTGGGCTCTTACGAGAATATGCGTGGCGGGAAATGGAAAACATTTTGAAATCATATGGTCTCGCGTGCAATTATTTTGTAATATTTCAGCTGCTATACACCTGACTGACGAGTGGTTTGAAAAACAAACCGATACGTACCGTCAATATGGAACAGATCACGGTCTGTCTTTAACGTATTTGTTTTTAGGTATTTAGAATATTTTACATAACAAAACCTGGACGGCAGACGGTTGGTGTAAACAAATGTTAACCAGACAATGGTTAGATGTGACGTTGCGGACTTGCACTGTTTCCAAGGTTACTGGTGCACACGTGTTACAATGTCCGTCATATCGGCGCCATCCGCGGCATTTGGCAGTGTTGACGTCGTGGAGGACCCCGAAGAGATTTAATCCAGACAACAGAATGAATCATTGGCCTTTGGGTGTGGTCTTTAAGTGCTACGACAGCCTGTAGTGCATCTGCCTATAAGAAAGAAACGCATTGCTCTTCTAAACGACACATGTAGGCCTATATGTATATACGTACATAAGGGCCACTTGTGAAGTCGTCAACGTTTTTGCCCCCACATCCAATGCGAAACTCCGGGAACCTCCACATAAGATATGAGATCCCACGCGTTTTCATTACAATGATGTCAACAGTCATTGTTCTTTGTGAGAGTTTTCTAAACGTTAAGGGAAAACGTCTTTGAGGTTGTGAGTGATGCTATGCAGTTTGGAAACATATTCCCAATATACCTTTCTTCTTCGACCGTCTTGCCCTGCCAACGGTTACGTCCCCCGCTTCACTCCAGGTTGTCCAGCCCTGATGTTTCCGGTTTTTTCAAACGTTGTTCTCCGCGTTCTGCTTCTGGCGTCCATGTTAGTGCTGTCGGGCATTGGTTGCGGTCCGTCTTTCTCAGCACAGGCCTTATCCAGGTCCACCTTCTTCTGTGTACTTCTGTACTGGTCTTCATTCCTACTGTTTTATTGAGTATGCCTTTGTTTGAGATTACATTTGGCCATCAATTTTTTAACATTCTTCTGAGACAATCGAACTGGAAAATATCAATTATTTGTGTTTTGCTTACTTTCCACGTTTCACATCCATAATTTACAATTTCCCCTGTCGTCTCTCGAACACTTTTGCAGTTCTCTGCGACTCTCTTGAAATGTTTACGTCTAATTTAAAAACATATTTTAAGGCCGCATTTGTTGACTACTTGTAGTGTGTTTTACAATGAATTAATTTCAATCGTATTATAGTTTTTGCAAATTATTTTACTGCATTACAGGTAAAGACCTTTGTCGAGCGTGACACACTAACCACATCAACACACATGACGAATTACATATTCGTATACAGGCAAATACTTGGATATACAGAATAAAAAGTTGTGATCTGAAAAAGACAAATTAATCGATTTCTTATGTGTAAACATGACGCGTGCTCGGGTGCTTAACCATAAGGACAACTGCTAACACCTTTCCAGACATATTTGCGTGTAGCCGTGAATATAGAGTTAGGAAAAGTTTCATTATTAAATGCGAGACAGTGCTAAATGTTTAGCGTGCCACGGCTGAACAGATTCTAGCGTTAGCTAAATGGTAACAATTTACGAGAGAGATTGAAAAGTCGATGATATGCCACGAGGAAATAACGTGCAGTGTTACTCGGGAAGTTCAAAAGTTATCGCTCAAACATGACATGAACAAAAATAATACATCTTAACGATTCCCTCTGAATATAACGACTGGTTGCTATGTTCGATTGCTTTGCATGGGACAAATTGGCATATCTGCATGGATTTATGATCTGAAAAATGTGCCAGTTTCGTGAATTATCCACCTGGTGATATTAACTTATATTTCGTGTGGTAAAATATGTTGTTAGATTGTCTATCTAGTCTAGTCTGTCTCTAACACAATAACTGAAACGAGACCATTGAGAGAACACCATTCCCAATAGGACCAACATGTCGCACGTCATACATCATACGTCATAGGATACACGTCACAATCAACCGTAACCAGCGGAAACTCCACCTCTCGTCACGACGTCACGTAGACGGCATAAGTAATTAAGTAAAGTTGATAGGCAACTCATCAAATTGTTATTTCCTTTGCTGACCGTTCACAACACGACCTTGTCATATACTCATGCGGCACTACGTCCTTGGGTCTGTCTCTTACGCGTACGTAAGGGAGTATTCTGCAAGTTAATCTCTTCTCCTGCTAATGACGCTATGGTTTGAGGACATGGTACGGCGTGTTAAGACGTTGTGGTGTCATCGTCGGTATTCCTTGAAAGCGTCACTGGCACGCTGTGTGCCGGATTAAGTGCTTAACTGTCCCCCGTGTATCCGCTCGTCTGCATTTAGACACTGTGAGGCTATTAATACGCAGACAACAGGACATCTAGGTTGACCCACCCAGAAAACGTGACCACCTATATATTTACGTGTTGATATTTGCGTTGTTGTTAACGTCAAACAAATAATAACACAACCACTTATCTATGTATGGATAGGAAGTGCGTGCGATCACGAGAAGCCATTGTCCGCCATTGTGCTTTCGGGAAATCGTCGATAATAGAGGTCAGAGGACTATTTACGTTCAGTGATTTCGCGTCACATTTGGGACGTGAGAACCTACGTTTCGTCTGACGGCGATTCAAGTTAAATTACCGGGAAAATCACGCATGGATTTATAGGACTGTACCTGGCAATGTTTGAGTTTAGAAGTCCGAGATAACACAGATTCCACAGAGAGTTGGTTTGAACTTACGAAGACGGGATTGTAGTGGGGTGCGCGGTTGAAAATGGTAGAAACGTATCCGCGAGTTTTGTTACAGATACATGATAAAACGTGATCGTGGCATGCGGATTGAACGCGTATCGTGATTGAAATAATATATGCGGTCAGCCACGTCATGTAACAATAGGAAAAGCAATATGGCGGGCCTTTTAGAACTTTTAGCATTCCGCTTCACGTCCGTGCAGATCTGTGACTATAACGCGTGCCCTATAAAACCTTCACAGGTTTGAGAATGAACAAAGGTCAGCTGTAATTATTTCGCTTAAAATCCTCCTCAGGCACCTCTGAGCGCACGGGTCGATAAAATGTCCTAAACACTACAGCACCTTATAAGGTCAAGCGTCGTTTATTTCGTCAAACAGGCAACAATGACGTAATAATGAAATATTTTAACCGCTTCGTTTGTTTGTTTTGTAGTTACAGTCCCAATAGTGACAGTCCCAATAGTGACAGTCCCAATAGTGACAGTCCCAATAGTGACAGTCACAATAGTGACAGTCACAATAGTTACAGTCACAATAGTTACAGTCACAATAGTTACAGTCACAATAGATACAGTCACAATAGTGACAGTCACAATAGTGACAGTCACAATAGTTACAATCACAATAGTTACAGTCACAATAGCTACAGTCACAATAGTTACAGTCACAATAGTTACAGTCACAGTAGTTACAGTCACAATAGTTACTGTCATAATAGTTATCCGATTGCTACCCATTGTGTATCCATCATTTCTTGTGGATGAATGTGGCAACATTTATCGGGATGACATTTCAGAAGTGATGTATCTGTCCACCTTTCGGCTGAGATAAGATCTTGTTGTAGGTTATTGCAGATCTCTTTGGTATAAATAGGATTGAAGAGTTTCATGTCATCCGCGTATAAGAAAATATGAAAGTTGTTGTAAACATCTCGTAGTCGTAAATCATTTATAAAATACAAAAATTATATTTTATGTTGATTAAGCGACACAGCCTGATCATGTACCAGAAACATTTACTGGCTACATAAACAGATGCGATATTTGAATTTTGAAAGAAAAAACAATGGATTTTATTCAATTACGTATTTTCCTGAAAAGTCATCTTAGTGAAACAATTCTCAGTTCGTACCGTCGGTATTCATTCACCGGTGTGTCATAGAATTAGTGTCCGCAGTGATGCAGCAGTGTTTTTAGCATTTTAAAAACGCTTTACCGTCAACAACGGGAACTATCTTTAGATTTTTGATACGTGACCAAAACATCCTTTTGTCAACGATGTAGTAATTGCCATTCACGAAGTCACCACGTAGTGACAGGTAACCAACGGAAAGATAAGAATAGCATAAAATGACCAACCGTAGTGTACAATGATTACACCACACACAATATACGCCACTGTTGATCTTTATAAAAGCCACTCTCTCCATCTAATATTGCAGATATTGGTGAGTCGACATTGTTCATGAACTTTTATTAGGCCATGGATCAGACGGTTTGTCGGTACATTTTTATGCTCGTGGTGGTTTTTGGATATGCCTACATCCCTAGAGATGAAAATGTATGTGATGGCATTGCAGGACATAGAGCATCCTGAAAGAAATCAATCTTTTTAACACTAACTCCATTTTCACGACAACAAATTTTCAATAAAGTTAGCGATGGGTGACCTTACACAAACCACAATAAAGTAACGAACATACAACTCAGGAGTATGAACCTTTCAAAATATATGGAATAATGATTTTCCTTCAAATGTATATTAACACTAATTTAATATCTTGAGAATTGCGGATGTTACGACATGTTATATATCACAACGTCAAATGCAATCTAAGCCGTTCGGGTTTTCATAAATAAAATCACAAAAAAGTCATATGACTCTTCCAGTTAATTTGCCATGACATTCTGGCTTCCGCCATTTAAGCAAAGCCACCGACATGCTTGACACTCTAATTCAGCACGGTGGTCAAACATCTTTCCGTTGTCCAGCCACACCAGATAGTGATCGCTAAGTCTTTCACACGAACACCGTCTTCAACGTTGGCAGCTAGCATTCTTTGTAAGTCTTGTTTAGTCTCCTCACTCCAATGACCCACTGATGTAAAAGTTATATAAGGATAGGATATGCGTTGTCGATTATGTGAAGCCATTGTTCGCCATCTTGCTTTCAAAAATCACCGATAACACAGATTCGAGGGTGGCGCCCTCACACGGATGGGGCCAGTTTCTATGTTCATTATTATGAAACAGTAAAACAAATGTTTAACACCACACTACTTTAGATGTGTTTTGCGAATAAAATAGCTTATCATCTCTGAAAAAGGAATATCAGTAGGAGATAAAAGTTCTGCCACGGATAAACTGATAACTGATGACATCATGGCTTGTTTACGTCACAATCAAAATTATGCGCGAGGCCTGCGTGAAGCTTTGCCTTTTGCTAGAAATGTTGACAACGGTTAAATTATATGAATGTTTTACGTTACTACTGCAACGTTGACGACACGACGTTGTAGATTGAATTGTCAATTTTCAAAATGGCGCCCCCATGTTTAAATCCCATAGTGCACCAGCTCCCTTTCCCCTACTTGTGATGGTGCATGGTTAAAATAATGTAGCGGCATCAGTAGCAATATCCGAAACAGACGTTCTCTTCCGGTTGCGCGCTCCCCGCAGAGTGCCTCTGTCACAGTTCGCTTGTTTTTACGTTCTTTGCATTAAAATGCATAATTTCTTCGACCACAAAGTCTCGACCACGATTCTTATTTACAGAGTGCCAAGTAAAATGCGACCTTTTAATGCAAATTTGTATGTTGACCTGCAATGCTCCTTAGGCATGAACAAATAAATTTCATAAATGATGTGTGTATGCCTACCCCAAAGTTCTTGCATTATATTGTTACAAAAAGAGTAGAAAATGGGCAATCGGCCGACGGACTAGGACAGGTCAACAGTTACTTATCCCCAGGATATTGTATTCAGCGCGAGAGGGGGAGGAATAAGTTCGATCCCTGCTTACAGGGGAGGAAAGGAATGACTTATTCATCCTGTGTTTTTCGTAAGAACGTTTAGAGTTAGATTAAATAGCGCAGCGCGGTAACTTCGTGAGGAGAGAATCGAATTTTTGATGTAGATACTCTAAGTTCGAGTTATATGCTGCTGTGTCGAACCTTGATCAAGTTCGCTCATTCCACGCTACTCCAGTTCAAGCTGCATGAGTACTTGGCTATAAACTGTGGTGGCTATTCGCGTATGAAAAACGCGTTGCTGAATGGTGAAGATGAAGTAAAATGTAAACCGCTATCAGCAGGATACGTGGCTATATAACACTCACCATTACTTTTATAAGGTCGGGTAACCAGTGTCTCTAGGCGACCTGCCACATCTGGGTGTTGAATCTTATATGTTCTGTAATAGTAAAACAATTAATTTAAACATTTTAATTATTATAATATATAGTGTAAGCACCTGAATTTACTGCAACCTTTTTTTTGCAAATATTTAGACAAGATACGTCAGACAAGTGAGCATACTTCGTCGTCAAACGTCAGATCATACGTCAAAGGGACTTGTGAAGTATCCACTGCGCTTGCGCCGTATGCCGAGACCCACTTCTGGCAAAAGACTACTCTAGGCCGGTTACACCAGAAACGCTAGTATTATTCTGCAACGCCTAATGATCGTCCAAAGTTCTCAGCAGAGTCTCCTCTTTACGCCCATTGGGACATCGCCGTCACGTCGACAGAGGACACCGAACCCTTGCAATTGTTCCTCGGCTGAAACCAAATTGTTACGTGCGCTGGAAACTGGAGGACCACAGGTAGACGCTTGTGTCGATTTCGACAACGGCCGCCTATTAGCGACAGCTTTGACGCCGGGATTGTCACTTCCGCGTTCCCGTCGCTTTTACATAATCGCCGTGAGCAGCCGTCACCGCGGCAGAAGCAAGACAAGGCGTGGCGGGGAGACGCAATCACGACGTCGGATGAACGACGGTATAAATAGGACGCATTAGGGCGGACGGCCCCAAGAAGAGAGCAGCGGCAGCAGGTGACCAGGAGGTGACCACACGAGGAGTTAATCGGACTACAAGGCCTCTTGTCTCGGCGCCGTTCTTAGCCCGCGTATCATGACCAGGAGGTTAGGAGAAGGTACGTGTGTTTGTGTGTGTGCGACCGCTGATCGGTCTTCAAGCGCAGCAATTAACCGCGTCATAGTAGTAACAATGTAGTTCGTATAGCCATAAGTCATGGTTAATAATATATATATATATATATATATATATATATATATATATATATATATTATATACATATATGTTTTTAGTATGTCGGTTTTAATTGTTATAATATAAATCCGTGTACTTACGCTACATGTTTTACAGGTTCTGTTTCTGGCGGTTTAGGCATTCCTCCTTCTTGTCCCAGCTTTCCCTTTAAGTTTTGTTCGGACTGTGCGCATGCGTCAGAGTTTGACACAATTCATAATAGAGGTGGGGCAGTATAGTTAATTTTTATAGGATCGTTTCTCATAATATATCAAACTCCTCAAACGTCTAGAGTGATTGAACATCACCCACAGACTGTGGGAGACTGTTCCATGTATCAGTGTTTCGGTATATATTTTTTTCTAATGATTAATCGGCATCTTTCTTTAAATATTATTTGGTTTTAATTGTTTTCACTCAGTGTAAAACATTTGATATATAGCAGCAGAACCATACTTTTGTGATAATATCTTGTAAATCTCAATTGTATCTCCCCTAAATCGACGGTATGAAAGAGTAGGTAATTTTAATATTTGTAGACGTTTTTTATAATTTAAGTCTTTGTATCCGGGAAAGTTTAGTAGCTCGACGCTTAAACTGTTCAAGAGCTGTAACATATTTAATTAAATTATGATTTCATATCTGGTTTGCATATTCAGTAGGTAGGCGGACAAGAGACTTTAAAACGGTAGGAAAAATGCATCTAGATATTCAAAAGTGCGTCGAATTATCCCCATCGTAATTGTTTTTCGGATATGTGTCTCGAAGTTGAGTAATGAGTCGAAAGTTACTCCAAAGTATCCTTTAATATCTGCCTAAGTAACTGTTCTCTGATCGCTACCCATTGTGTATCCATCATTTCTTGTGGATGAATGTCCAACTGCATGTGGCAACTTTTATCGGGATGACATTTCAGAAGTGATGTATCTGTCCATCTTTCGGCTGAGATAAGATCTTGTTGTAGGTTATTGCAGTTCCCTTTGGTATTCATAGGATTGAAGAGTTTCATGTCATCCGCGTATAAGAAAATATGAAAGTTGTTTTATGACATCCGGTAAATCATTTATAAAAATAAAATAAACAGATCATATGTTATGTTGATTAGGCGACACAGACTGATCATGTATCAGAAACATTTACTGGCTGCATAAACAGATACGGTATTTGAATTTTAAAAGAAAAACGTAATTTAACTTAACAATAGATTTAATTTACAGATGTATATTCCCGAAGAGTTTCTTATCTTAGAGAAACAGTTCTCATTTCGCACCGTCGGTATTCTTTCACCGGTGTGTCATAGAAATAGTGTCCGCAGTGATGCAGCAGTGGTTATTTTGCATTTTATAAACGCTTTACCTTTATCAACGGGAACTATCATTAGATAGAACATGACTGAAAATCCCTCCTTAAATATGTGCATACGTACCTTGTATTCCCAAAGAAAAAGACTGCAGTACATACGTATTTTGTATTACCAAAGACTAAGACTGCAATACATACGTACCTTGTATTCCCAAAGACTAAGATGCAGTACATACATACCTTGTATTATCAAAGACTAAGACTGCAATATATACGTATCTTGTATTCCCAAAGACTAAGACTGCAGTACATGCGTATCTCATATTCCCAAAGATTAAGACTGCAGTGCACACGTACCTTGTATTCCCAAAGACTGCAGTACATACGTACCATGTATTCCCAAAGATTAAAACTGCAGTACATACGTATCTTGTATTCCCAAAGACTATGACTGCAAACGCCATTTTTAATTCCGCCGTTAGTTCAAGGAGGATTATCGGGGTCTTTTAATGTGTTACTTCGGACACTTCTAGGAATATATGATGCAAAAATCATCTGATTATTATCGACCTTTATGTATAACCATAAAACTCTCACGGTCTATAATGCTGCACTCAATACAATACTGCTCCTACGTGATCACATAAGAAGTAATTTTTTGAAAACCATTGTTGTCATAGAGTACAGTTCACTTTAATCCATGACATACATCCATTTAATCCATGACATACATCCATTTAATCCATGATATACATCCATTTTACAAATGTATACTGAAATTCGATATTGTAAAGGTAGGTTCATGCATATCCAATCCTCAGGATTGCAAAAAACCGCTTTATACTTGCAAATATAATGCGAAGTAACATTTTGTGTGACTATAATGTTGTTGGCATTCAATCATTCTAAAGTCGACCAAATCGTAATGGAAATTGATCAAACTTCTTAAAGGATAAACATTTCAACGGTTTGGTGTTATGCACCTAAAAGAGTTACCAAATGTTTCATTTGCACCTACAATCCAATTTTTCACATCTGTGGATTTCTCAGAAAGTCGTTTTAAAGTGGAAATATCTAGCAAAACTACCGACACCATGAACGGGACCATCTTGGTCCATGCAACCAATCAAAACCCAGCTTCTATCTGCGCTTAGGAAACATAATACGTCACCGAGTCTTCTGCTGGTTCAATTGTCATAACAAAGGAGAGCCAAGCGGTTCGCTAAAAGTGCCTTACGTCGGTTTACAACGAAAACGCGACGTCAATATGCCACACTGTTCCACATACAACTGTAGCAACAGTACAGGGAAAGACAGTATCAGTAAGCTGTCTTTTTTGTTACCCTTTGAATCGACCAGAAGTGAAACAGTGGTCCAGCGGATTCGTTGGCATTTACATTCACAGACACAGTGCGGATGTCAGATGACCGGGTTGGATTGCCCTAACCATTAAAACGATCACCAACAACCGCCAAACCATTCCCCATATACCTTACATATGTATATACATACACAAACTTAACTTGCATTCCTTTAACGAAAACAAATCGCATTACAAACGCGCAGACAACGCCGCGGTTACCGTAAAATCGCAATAAAAGTTAGCGTTACACAAAATACCGTTAGATGGCGCGTTTGTTCACGCAAATATTACTGCGCGAAACAGTTAATTAATTATACATAATATAATAATAATTAACCACTATCATCACTATAATCTCCATGAAGTTGTAAGTTTTATTATAATATAATAATAATATTTTATTTCATATAGCACCACATCCATAATTGTTTGTGTCGCTTCACAACAAATTGCTATTAAAATTAAAACATAAAAAGAATACTACTCACAGGTAATATTTCAAAAATAAATAATAAAAATATATGTCTATATAATTAACTAAAATTATCTATTAGTCATAATAAATACCATACAAAGTCCACAACAACAGTAGTGATAAATGAATGTAAAGGTATGGGTAATTGTAATAAATAATTAAAATTGTAAACTACTTAAAACAACTACGACGCAACAATCATTTTAATTCAGCACACCAAATATGTAATACTACTAATTTTGGACAAAACACTTTATTAATTATCGGAACAGTAAATCACTGAATATACAGAATACGAATATATGGGAAATATCTGGTGGTAGAAAAAGAAGGTTTTGTAGCATTTAAAAATAATAATATTAATACGTTATTGTTTAGTTATTGTTGTTAAAACATCGCTTAAGTAATATAATCTTGCGTGAACGCAGCATATGCGGGATGCTTATAGAAATTTTGTTGAAAAAGAAATGCGACGTCATCAAACTAAACGTAATTTCCATACTTATGAATTATGTTATATTTCGGACGATAACATGAGTGAATTAACAGGCTATAGGCCCTATATTTGTTGTAACTTTCGTTTCTCTTATGTCATCTATTTACTGCTACATCTGCTGAACAAACCAACACATTTTGTAATTGACTAGAAATCATGAGTATCCAAATATGTTTACCAAAGCGGGTTTTCGATTTGCTACAATCCAGCCGTAGCGTGCGCCGCTGACACGTCATTTCCGGCGCGCATCCTCACTAAATCACGGACGATAGGTCACCAAATAAAAATACGACCCATTTGAATAATTAAACCGTCGTGAATAATACTATGCTGTCGTCTTAGCGATATTTAATGTGTACTATTTAAGGCTGAATGAACGACGTAAAGACTGCTCGACCAATACATGTATCAATTTAGCACCAGATCTGGTCAGCTGAAAACAACGATTGCGTGAACAATTTGTGTGGTCGCTGGTTGCGTGTGTCAAGTAGTCGTTCATTGTGGATGGATTTTAATCAGAAACGAACCGTGACTTGGGAGACGGTCGCCAAAGACGAAGCGCCACAAACAATTATGGATGTGTCGCTATATGAAAACAAATATTATTATTATTATTATTATAAAACTTATAATTTCCTGCTTTCATAATGATGATAATAATTAATTATTATTATATTATTTATAATTAGTTAAACTATTTCGCGCGTGCGAATGCAGTAACTAAAGTTTATAAATAGTCGCGCGCACAAACGCGTGTAAAGTTAACTTATATAGCGTGTTTACGGTAACCGCGGCGCCGCCGAAGAAGTTGCCGTCGAGATCTGCGCGTTTGTTTTGTGCATTTTCTTCGTTAGAGGAATGCAAGTTCATTTTTTGTGACGTATTGTATGTATATGTATGTAAGATATATGAGGAGAAGTCTGGCGGCTGTTGGTGGTTGTTTTCATGGCTAGGTCAGAAAGTAAAAGACAGTATGCACAGTTCATGCCGACCAAGTCGACGCCGCTAAGTCATTCTGTTTCTAAAATGCCGTAGTCCATAGATTTTCTATGGCTACGTGTTTTAACTTTTTTTCGGGTAAACAACTGACATTAAAAATATGATTGTTATTTAAAGTAGGTACTTTTTATTAACTATATTAGGCCCATATCACCAAAGCGTTGAATTTTGTTTCCATTTAAAATATATTATAATTATGCTTATATCCTTATTCTTTAAAATAATTTTCTAATTATGTTTTATAATATTTATGATAGTGGTTATGTTTTACCAATGAAGCATATTTTAAATGCACCCGAAACAGATAGAGATCTACACCAATCTGAAGAAACCTTTGCGCGAGGAATCGATATTCTAAGTAGCTAATAGTTATTTTATATGACTATAAAGTCTTTGCGAGACTGCAATTATAAAGTCAATCAAACCGTAACGGAAATTGAAAAAATTGTTTTAAGAGATATAAGCTTATATCCATATACTTTTAAATAAAATTAAGTTTCTAATTCTGTTTTATAATGTTTATAACAATGGTTATGTTTTACCTACGGCGTATGTCTTAAGGACATTTGCACATGTAGAGGTCCCCACCAATCTGACGAAAGGTATTATAAATGCACAAAACGATTATTATACATATCTAACATAACTAAACATTGTTCTTATTCATTTGAAATATGTAATAATTAATTAATTATGTAAAATATTAATTAATTATTATTGTGAATATATTAATTAATTAGGCCGTCAATATAATATATTACAGTTTGTACAAATAAGCTCAATTTTAGAGGATTTTAAAATTGCTGTCACGGAACGATTTCGTGGTAACATAAACATTTTACATTGAATACAAATTACAAGATAGCACACCTCTTGTAGAAAATGATAAAATGATTTGCAACTATTAAGACTTATTATAGTCATTGACTTTTTTCACAAAAAAGTCAATAACCTTAGGAAATGAAACAATAGTAGAGTCTACTACTACTTTCATCAGCATTGGTAGACGTAGTAAATCCAACGCCCATTGCATTCTGCCAAGGTTTCGAAATCTCAGGCTGCACTGGTTGAATGAATGAATCCTTCCTCGATTTTCATGCAAGCCATTGGCAATGCTACTGTAGTCATTTGTCAAGTCAAAAGTGTGCTTGATTTTGGGAAAGGATCACATAAACACCATATCTCTGCTATAAATGGACGTATCTCAAATCACCGTTGATGGTTCCATAAGATAAATTGTGTTAACCATGCCGTACAAACAGTATTATTTTAACCGGGGCGGAAGACACAAATAAAACAGCGTTTATAACCAAAGATCCACACGTAAACAACGCTGAAAACGTCTTGTCTGGCTTGCTCGCCATTTCGGTTTAAGCCAAATAAATGTGCAAAATCATCGCACGTCATGTACTATTTTTAGCTGCACGCGTCATTGGGGCATGCAACTGGTTCTTGTTTCCGGTCCGTGTTGACCGATACTTACCGAGAGCATGCGCAGTTAGTCCCCCACCTCGTTATCCGTAAGCGTATTCAAAATCAAAATTACAGCATCACGCAAACAATTTGAAAATAATAACTTATCTGTGTAATATAGTTCCTCCTGTCTAGATAAATGTTTGTTGGGTGAGGCGCGGTAGATTGGTGGTAGAACAATCAATCGACAGGATCGGTGCGCTTCACCAGTGTATATCAGCCGTAAGCCAAAATTAAATAAATATAAACAAAAAGCCATTTCATCGGTTTATGATATTGTATGAATACGGAGATTATATCGCGCGTACAGGAACACGCACTCACTCACTCACTCACTCACTCACTCACTCACTCACTCACTCACTCACTCACTCACTCACTCACTCACTCACTCACTCACTCACTCACTCACTCACCACTCACTCACCACCACTCACCACTCACCACTCACTCACTCACTCACTCACATCACCACCACTCACCATCACTCACCCACCCACTCACTCACACACACACACACACACACACACACACACACACACACACACACACATACACACACACGCATATATATATATATATATATATATATATATATATATATATATATATATACATATAAATATATTTTTTGTGAGGCACACATACTTATTAGAAGACCCAATATCCATTTCGCACCGTTAAAAAGATTGATGGCAACATGAATAAAATATGACTGTTACGGTTAGTTTTGCGCGCGGGACACCTAAAACGACGTCCCGACGGCATAGCTCATACATTGGGTAAAGGACATGACCTTGACTTCCATCGACTAAAATAGAATGACCTTCATAAGCATTTGTTTTTCGCTGAATTTAGTGCTGTCTCTCTGAGTGTCTCCAATTATGTTGGACAATCTTCTGTAAGCTGTTCTTATCCTTAACCCTCAGGTCGAAATACTAGCAGATAAATGACAAGCAAAGAAGGCTCTCGATAAACGATTTGTAAAACATATTTTAAATGGTTTGTCAACAGAAAATGAGGTTAGTTTTCTTAGAAAATACAGACACTGCTGACATTTCTGGACAATGATTTTAGTGTTGTCATCCCATCTAATTTTGCCATCAAACACTCTACCTAAGTATTTGTCCTTGGTGACAATTTCAACGTCGTGATAATAAATTGTGTTTTTCAGGACTTTGACTGTGTTTTATGAAATACGTTACTAACTCATTCGTTATTACCAACTTGCTTTGGTTTCACATACATTAAATTGTAAATACGAGTCATCACACCACTCCACAACATCTCGACATATCGTAGTGTCTGACCGTGGTCTCGTTGTAATACGAGTCATCACACCACTCCACAACATCTCGAAGTATCGTAGTGTCTGACCGTGGTCTCGTTGTAATACGAGTCATCACACCACTCCACAACATCTCGAAGTATCGTAGTGTCTGACCGTGGTCTCGTTGTAATACGAGTCATCACACCACTCCACAACATCTCGACATATCGTAGTGTCTGACCGTGGTCTCGTTGTAATACGAGTCATCACACCACTCCACAACATCTCGAAGTATCGTAGTGTCTGACCGTGGTCTCGTTGTAATACGAGTCATCACACCACTCCACAACATCTCGACATATCGTAGTGTCTGACCGTGGTCTCGTTGTAATACGAGTCATCACACCACTCTACAACATCTCGAAGTATCGTAGTGTCTGACCGTGGTCTCGTTGTAATACGAGTCATCACACCACTCCACAACATCTCGAACATATCGTAGTGTCTGACCGTGGTCTCGTTGTAATACGAGTCATCACACCACTCCACAACATCTCGAAGTATCGTAGTGTCTGACCGTGGTCTCGTTGTAATACGAGTCATCACACCACTCCACAACATCTCGAAGTATCGTAGTGTCTGACCGTGGTCTCGTTGTAATACGAGTCATCACACCACTCCACAACATCTCGAAATATCGTAGTGTCTGACCGTGGTCTCGTTGTAATACGAGTCATCACACCACTCCACAACATCTCGACATATCGTAGTGTCCTGACCGTGGTCTCGTTGTAATACGAGTCATCACACCACTCACAACATCTCGAAGTATCGTAGTGCCTGACCGTGGTCTCGTTGTAATACGAGTCATCACACCACTCCACAACATCTCGACATATCGTAGTGTCTGACCGTGGTCTCGTTGTAATACGAGTCATCACACCACTCCACAACATCTCGAATATCGTAGTGCCTGACCGTGGTCTCGTTGTAATACGAGTCATCACACCACTCCACAACATCTCGAAGTATCGTAGTGTCTGACCGTGGTCTCGTTGTAATACGAGTCATCACACCACTCCACAACATCTCGACATATCGTAGTGTCTGACCGTGGTCTCGTTGTAATACGAGTCATCACACCACTCCACAACATCTCGACATATCGTAGTGTCTGACCGTGGTCTCGTTGTAATACGAGTCATCACACCACTCCACAACATCTCGAATATCGTAGTGCCTGACCGTGGTCTCGTTGTAATACGAGTCATCACACCACTCCACAACATCTCGAATATCGTAGTGCCTGACCGTGGTCTCGTTGTAATACGAGTCATCACACCACTCCACAACATCTCGACATATCGTAGTGTCTGACCGTGGTCTCGTTGTAATACGAGTCATCACACCACTCCACAACATCTCGACATATCGTAGTGTCTGACCGTGGTCTCGTTGTAATACGAGTCATCACACCACTCCACAACATCTCGACATATCGTAGTGTCTGACCGTGGTCTCGTTGTAATACGAGTCATCACACCACTCCACAACATCTCGAAATATCGTAGTGTCTGACCGTGGTCTCGTTGTAATACGAGTCATCACACCACTCCACAACATCTCGACATATCGTAGTGTCTGACCGTGGTCTCGTTGTAATACGAGTCATCACACCACTCCACAACATCTCGAATATCGTAGTGTCTGACCGTGGTCTCGTTGTAATACGAGTCATCACACCACTCCACAACATCTCGAATATCGTAGTGTCTGACCGTGGTCTCGTTGTAATACGAGTCATCACACCACTCCACAACATCTCGACATATCGTAGTGTCTGACCGTGGTCTCGTTGTAATACGAGTCATCACACCACTCCACAACATCTCGAAGTATCGTAGTGTCTGACCGTGGTCTCGTTGTAATACGAGTCATCACACCACTCCACAACATCTCGAATATCGTAGTGTCTGACCGTGGTCTCGTTGTAATACGAGTCATCACACCACTCCACAACATCTCGAAATATCGTAGTGTCTGACCGTGGTCTCGTTGTAATACGAGTCATCACACCACTCCACAACATCTCGACATATCGTAGTGTCTGACCGTGGTCTCGTTGTAATACGAGTCATCACACCACTCTACAACATCTCGAAGTATCGTAGTGCCTGACCGTGGTCTCGTTGTAATACGAGTCATCACACCACTCCAACATCTCGACATATCGTAGTGCCTGACCGTGGTCTCGTTGTAATACGAGTCATCACACCACTCTACAACATCTCGAAGTATCGTAGTGTCTGACCGTGGTCTCGTTGTAATACGAGTCATCACACCACTCTACAACATCTCGAAGTATCGTAGTGCCTGACCGTGGTCTCGTTGTAATACGAGTCATCACACCACTCTACAACATCTCGAAGTATCGTAGTGCCTGACCGTGGTCTCGTTGTAATACGAGTCATCACACCACTCCACAACATCTCGACATATCGTAGTGTCTGACCGTGGTCTCGTTGTAATACGAGTCATCACACCACTCCACAACATCTCGAAGTATCGTAGTTCTGACCGTGGTCTCGTTGTAATACGAGTCATCACACCACTCCACAACATCTCGACATATCGTAGTGCTGACCGTGGTCTCGTTGTAATACGAGTCATCACACCACTCACAACATCTCGAAATATCGTAGTGTCTGACCGTGGTCTCGTTGTAATACGAGTCATCACACCACTCTACAACATCTCGAATATCGTAGTGCCTGACCGTGGTCTCGTTGTAATACGAGTCATCACACCACTCCACAACATCTCGACATATCGTAGTGCCTGACCGTGGTCTCGTTGTAATACGAGTCATCACACCACTCTACAACATCTCGAAATATCGTAGTGTCTGACCGTGGTCTCGTTGTAATACGAGTCATCACACCACTCCACAACATCTCGACATATCGTAGTGCCTGACCGTGGTCTCGTTGTAATACGAGTCATCACACCACTCCACAACATCTCGAAGTATCGTAGTGTCTGACCGTGGTCTCGTTGTAATACGAGTCATCACACCACTCACAACATCTCGAAGTATCGTAGTTCCTGACCGTGGTCTCGTTGTAATACGAGTCATCACACCACTCCACAACATCTCGAATATCGTAGTGCCTGACCGTGGTCTCGTTGTAATACGAGTCATCACACCACTCCACAACATCTCGAATATCGTAGTGTCTGACCGTGGTCTCGTTGTAATACGAGTCATCACACCACTCCACAACATCTCGACATATCGTAGTGTCTGACCGTGGTCTCGTTGTAATACGAGTCATCACACCACTCCACAACATCTCGAAGTATCGTAGTGCCTGACCGTGGTCTCGTTGTAATACGAGTCATCAACATCCAAACATCTCGACATACTACTACCGTGGTCTCGTTGTAATACGAGTCATCACACCATACAACATCTCGAAGTATCGTAGTGCCTGACCGTGGTCTCGTTGTAATACGAGTCATCACACCACTCCACAACATCTCGAAGTATCGTAGTGTCTGACCGTGGTCTCGTTGTAATACGAGTCATCACACCACTCCACAACATCTCGACATATCGTAGTGTCTGACCGTGGTCTCGTTGTAATACGAGTCATCACACCACTCCACAACATCTCGAAATATCGTAGTGTCTGACCGTGGTCTCGTTGTAATACGAGTCATCACACCACTCCACAACATCTCGAAGTATCGTAGTGCCTGACAGTGATCTCGTTGTAATACGAGTCATCACACCACTCCACAACATCTCGACATATCGTAGTGTCTGACCGTGGTCTCGTTGTAATACGAGTCATCACACCACTCCACAACATCTCGAAATATCGTAGTGTCTGACCGTGGTCTCGTTGTAATACGAGTCATCACACCACTCCACAACATCTCGACATATCGTAGTGTCTGACCGTGGTCTCGTTGTAATACGAGTCATCACACCACTCCACAACATCTCGACATATCGTAGTGTCTGACCGTGGTCTCGTTGTAAACAATAAAGAGGTGAACATAAGACTGTATCATCAGCAAATGTAACTAAAAACCTGTCTGCATATGCATTTCTACAACTGTCAGTGTACAGAATGTGTAGAAGGGGTGAGAGACAATAGCCCTGAGGCGATGTCAACCTCATGTCAGAACATTTCCCATTCACACAAAAAAAAAACACGCGACACGACACGACAAGAAATCAACGATCCAGGCAACAAGCTGGTTTCCAAGATTAAAATCATAAATGAGTTTATGGCCTAAGATACGAGGCTGCATCAGAGTAAAACCCGATTCAAAATTGGCGAAGAGAATCTTGGCATGTGCAGTTACTTTTCTCAACACATCTTCCAGTCCGATATGCAAACAGCATTGGATCTAATTGACTCTCGGTAATGGGAACACTAAATTATTTGACTAACTTGTCCATTGTTTTCATAACAAGAGATGTTAAAGCATCTGTTGTCTGTAGTCGTTTAACTGTTTGGGGTTGTTTATCAGGTTGTTTATTAGTAATATCAGTATTTTAGTATTTATGATAGTGATGACGATCATAACAATAATCGTAGATATTATTAATAATTATTATTATTACTATTATGTTTTTAAAGTTTCAAATTGGCACTGTTGTCGATACAATTACAATTCATGGCGGTGATATTTGACCAATAAGCACTCAGCAGTTCTTTCACGTCGACGCTTTTGTGACGTCATAGTCACTCCAAACATAGCCCATTGTTATACTCTTATGTTGGTCTTTTGTATTCCCTTTAGTTCATGTTACACGCACTTTGTATGCAAATGATATGCTTAAAAGTTAAACTGATACAATATCCTACTGTGCTGCATACGAAAGTGACAATTCTACAACGACGAAACGATATCGATGAAATACGTCGATTATATATCGCATTGTAATTATACATGTATAATATATATATACATATATATATATATATAATTATACATGTATATATATTATAATTATATATATATATTATACATGTATATATATTATATTATATTGGCATATAATAATACATACATACATACATACA